>BSSO01000520.1:0-32158 GCA_030267885.1 Mesembryanthemum crystallinum
AAGAGAGAGAAAAATAGAAGGGAGATGGGGGTGGTGGGTTGAGGTATTATGGGTTGGGGTTATTTTGGTCCTTTTACACAATAAATGGGTGGTATTTACTGAATTGTGGGTGGTATTAAGTTGAATTTATTATAGTACATCATCTCTATCCTTTGTCTTGAATAAACGGTTAATGAAAAGGTGGTTTTGCTGGCGTTTTAGTTAGCCTCATAATAACTCTTGTCCTATTGCATTGCTAGTGCTTTGGGGTTTTCAATTAATTAAAAAAAAAAGGACAAGGGAAAAATAAAGATTGAAAAGCACCTACTAGAATGAACTAACTGTATGAATGGTTATATATGTGAGAGAAAAAAAAAAAAAAAAGATTTTGTGATTTAAGTTTAAGTGAATGTGGCATCTGAACAAAATGAACAAGGTCCTAGTTTTTTAGCTATTAGATATTTTCTTTTGGTTTTAGGTGAGAGTATATGTTTGATGTTGTCTTATGTGTTCGTTCTTGTTATCCATTGCCCTCATATGAAAATCAATGTTTGTTCTTTTATGTCAATTTATACTCGTGTTCATCAAGTTACTAAACACCTAATTTCAAAAATTACCAAAAAAAAAAAAACCTAATTTATTAATAGGTGTGGGAAAATAACCTCAAATGATAATCATTATTGGACAAAGGAAGCGTTTTTGCATACTTATACTATTTGGTCAATGTTTGGCAACAAGGAATATATCAATGCTAAATTTTAAAGAGGCATGAGCCACTCCATCAAACCCAATTGGAAGCTCCTTAAACAAGCACTCAACTTATACTCCAACGATCATTCTAGAGCCTATTGAATGCATGTCCGATCGATCGCCTACTCGAGTGCACAAATATTGCGCTTATCCAATCATGCAGATGCAGGCATATCAAGGCTTTCTACGCAAGCGATCCAGGCTGCCAACTCTTACATGAGCTCCTATAGTGTAAACCAGCACTTACGTGGTCACTTAATGCGCTAATCACTCAACTCCTAGCCCCACTAAAAACCCTAGCCAGTATAGCCCATGAAACTTGGTTGGAAAACTTAATTGTTCCTATAAAGTCTAATCCAAATGTTGTAGAGCATCTGAGACTCCAAAAGACGAAGGTGATCACTTTGAGTATTAGATGTGAACCACCAAAGGTGTGGCATAGCCCGAGATCACCTATTTTTGGGCATGACAGGGATGTATGAGACATAATGGGAATTATGGGACAAGAGTGTGGAATTAATAAGCTATATATGATTTGTTAAATCAGGTTTCTATACAAGTTTAGATCCTTATATTGTAGTTGCTGGACTCAACGTCTTAACTAGTTCAATCAATAGTTTACCTTTTATTTGGGGATGGGGGGTTAATCAATGAGGAACTTTTTTTTTTTTTTTTTTCATTGTCGGTGGTTAACGGATACCTTCAAATGCAAGATCTCGAGTATTCGAGAAATTAGTTTCTATAGATTCTCTAATAAATCAAAGAAGATTTGAACCCCCCCAAATCCATTTTTACACATATACTAGCTTGTTTACACATACTAGTATTATCATATATGGCGCTCAAGACTTGCCAATAAGATTATTACTTGCCTCCAATTGCAACCACTAAGGAAGGAAAGAAGAATGGTAGTACTCCTGTAGCGATCGATGGATATCTTCTAAAATTTTGGTCTACTCTATCAAAATAATATACTAGCAAGCATGGATCGAGATAAAGGTGAGGAAATTAAAGAAGGGCAATGAGGTAGCATAGCGACCATTGAAGTTAGACAAATTAAAGGGGCTATGACAAAAACGAGCCCATAATATACTGTTACAGTTAGTAGTAGGTACAGTAGTGAGTCTGAGTCTGCCCTCCATTGTCGACTGTCGTTGGGTTTTCTTTTGAGGCACTCTGCTATTGTTACTGTTTAGCCAACATCCATGCATCATGCATCCCGCTTTTATTTAATTTTTGGCCTACTTTATATTATAGCTAGGCACCCCAATATACACTACAAAAATATATTCTCACCTTTTTTATTTACTTATTTATTTGTGCGAGGACGAATTCCTCCATATCCTCCGGTTCATATGTACAAACATACATGCAATGATACCGGCTATTTCATATTAACTGAAACATTTTAAACTGAATCATATCGGACGAAATGAAAATGAACTGAATAACTAGTAATAATAAATTGAAAGTATAAGTGAAACGATTAAATAAGCATACCCTATTCTTTCATTGCACGTAGAAGTGGTAAATTAGTGTCACAAATTGTTTCTTAGTTTTACTAGCTAATTAATTCTAAGTAAACCATATATGAAAATGAAATATATCCAAAATTCAGTACTCACGTATTTTAACAACTCTAAAAAGCGTTTTCTGTATGATCGATGTGGCTCCTCAACTGTTCAAAACACTATAATGTTTATCACAATTCTTACAGTTATACTCCATTCAATGGCTAAAAAATCGGAGCTACAATTCAGCATAGCAAAATGTTGCGTGCTACGTTTGTTGTAGACAAAACCTCAAAATTGATAGATCCAAAGTCATTATCTTCAAACAAATTACTCTCTCTGTTTTTTTATATTTGTCGTTTTCGCTTTTCGAGGTCGAACTTTGACCTTCAATATCTCTAAAAATATATATTTAAAAATTATAAAAACTACATATTATGAAAATACTTCTCGATACGAATCCAATCAATATTTTTTTATATTGTGAATCAAAGTAAATTTTTTATAATTTAATAGTCAAGCTTGAACATAACAATCTAAAACGTCATATAAAAAACGGAGGGAGTAATTGGGTTTTCCTCTGTAATACGGCTGATCTCGATGAAAAGCAGAACATTTCCAAAGTTATAGGACAGTTAATACGACAGTTATTAGTGTGAAAGCCAAGATTTAACACTTTTTGTCCCTTTTTTCATTAATAGTGAGTATTATTATTAGTACAAAATCATTTTGTTTGGGGAATTGCAAGGATGATCGTGTTCGTTATTGTACGATAAAAACGGCATGTGCTTCCACGCATTATATTGCTGTTTGCCCCACCACCCCAAGTGAAGGAGAAGCCAATTTAGAAGACTAATTTTTTGCAAAGTTTCATACTAGTAAAATAATACTCCAGTATGTCTATAGATTAATTAGCCCCTCAAATTAATTAAATAAATAAATCTTTAGAAAAGAGATACATTGAAACCAAAATATCATAAAAATTAAAAAAAAAAAAAAATTGTGTGGAATTTGAACAAATCTTGGAAGTAAACCCCCCATCAATAAGGTGGTCCATAGTGGGCCTAGATGAGATTGAAGTACAAAATATCATCCTAATAGTAAAGTTTAACTTTTCGTTATAAATTTTTATTCTTATAATTATCCAGTATTGCTAATTAACAAGTATAAACACCCATAGGTAACAATGAGGACATTTGCCAATATTCTTTAGGGCATACTATGCGAAACAAAGGGGAATAACAGTACTACATGGTGTATTAGAGGGAACAAGATAACTCTAAATGTTCTTTTTTTTTTTTTTTTGATATTATTCCATTAATAAGAATTAAAGTTACATATTCAATAACTGATCATTAAAAAGCACATAATAATATAGGAGCACAACGGATGATTATTTTAATACCACAATTATATCTGTAGTGCATCGGCCACGTTTATTGGTTTATTGAAGTCAAATTAGGGTGTATTCATTTCACCTTACTGAATCTCATTCCAGGTTGTTCAGTTCAGTTCAGTTCAGTTTAATTATTTTAGATACTTTCAGGCGAACTGAATACACCCTTAATATCAACTTGCTTGGTATAGATTGTATAAAGCACGAAGGTTTAAACTGTAGTATAGAATATATATTTTTTTTATATAATATAATGCTCTTATAGCGAATGGACTATTAATCATGTACCACCTATAATTCCTCATAAAAAAAAGAGAATAGAAGTGGAGCAAATGCTAGGTGATTATAAATTACGCCCAACATTTGGATTTAAATATCTATTGCAAATGTAGTCATCCAAAAAAGTTAAACTACTATAGGAGTATACTCCAAAACAAGAGTGGTGGGCTAAAAAAACACCAAGGTTGGGTCGGGTGGGTCACTCATAATCCGTTTTGGCTTTGAGTGATATCGTGAACCCTGGGATATTACCAAGTTTTGGACTCAAATGCTTGTAAAGATTTTAGTGGTGGCCCTGTGACTTACAACGTCCACATACAAAATATTTCTATGTCCTATCGATCAATCTTTTGCCACGCATAAAATCAAATACTATTTTAGAATTATGGGACCATTTCATATATCCCATCCCATTGCATTTATAATATAATAATAAATCTAATGTATCACATCTAAGTTCTAAGTTCTAACTAACTAATTGAAGGTATCAATATAAATTGAGTATATAATAATAAAATAAGTAAATCTTACTAGTTTAGAAAGAAAAAGGCATTCCACATTTCCACCCACCTGTTCCATTCATTAGCTAGCAAGTAATTTCAAAGTCCTTAAGTTGCCGACACACGACTTAAAACACTTGATGTACTCGGTATCGGCTGAACGTATGTAGGCCCTCTTCTTTTGGCCTTCAACATGTAGTTTTTAATCCATTATAGAATTCTAAACTTAGTTGTTTTTTGATATGATTAATATTACCATCATGTAACGAGGAAGATCTCTTTATTGTTTTTCTTATCCTACTCCGAGAAAACTTTTTTTTTTTTTTTTTTGCGTCTGCAAAGAGGAACTTCCTTCCTCCTTAGACGTGGCTAAAGGGCACCTCCTAACGCACGGCCTCGAGTATCCCATGAATAAATTCGTTTAGGTGCTCCCCAGGAGGCTCAAACCCGTAAAAAAAAAAAATTATCGTTAAAGATATATATCCAACTTAGAAATTAAGAGAAGCACAAACATTAGAATGTATGCTTAATTTGGCTATGTTTGGCACACAGCTTATGACTTATGAGAGTTTTTCGTAGAGTTTTAGCTTTTATGGACAATAAAATCTTTTAAAAGCTTGTTTGAATGATCTAATTTTTGCAAGAATTTTAACTTATGTAAGGAGATCAAAAGTTCCAAAAGTGAAAACTATGAAGGGTAGCTTTCACCCAAGCTAGTTTGCAAAACATTAGTCTAAAATTGAGGATTTTGTTTCTATCAGAATTTGCGGTGAATTTCAGAGATGAACGGAACATTTTAAAATCCAACGGATATAATTAGGCGTAAAAGCCACCTGATTTGGGCTACCGTTAACGATAATGGGCCTTAAAAGGTCTGCTAACATTTTGAAGTGGAGGTAATATACTCATTGGGTCTGGTTCTGAACCAGCCCACTTAACTGCTGATTTTATGGAGGTCAAAAATAAAGGCTGCTTCTTCCTACTAGCGGGCCGGTGTTTAGTTTGTATGGTTTGTTGACATATTTTCATTCTTTTCTTCATGCTCCATTTTATTGATATTTTATGGCTAATCGTTGATTGTTATTGATTTTTGATTCGACTTTGTTGATTTTTATTTCAACTGCTTTTTGTTGATTATACTTCTTTTGCTAAGATACATTCTGTTGATATATGTTAAAAAAAAAAAAAATTAATTGAACTTTGATCCAGACTTGAATTCTGACTGAATTAAGCCTAAATTTACACAATTCTATGTGCAATCCTGACCTATACCTTGCCACATCACTAGCTAGGTCTTTATTTCAAGAAAGGTGAAGGACTAATCATACAAAATTATAAGTCTTAAGGAAAATCAGATCAGCTTGATGACATAGGTGTGTCACTCCCACCATCCCCCTTTTTTTTTTTTTACTCAAACTCAGCCAATATTGTTGATTCATGTAGGGTTCATATGTTCCCTAACTCATATGCAACCCTCTTATAGTATTACACACTAATGGCATATTAATTCTAGTGCAAAAACAACTAAAGAAATGTGCATAAGATATAGTAATACAAATATACGATCTAAAACGGCTTATCTATGGGTTTTTTCAATAAATAGAACCGTAAATGAACTAAACATAAGTAAATAAATTGGAATGTGAAAAAATTGATAAATAACATAAATTAGTAAAATTAAATATAAAATGACAACGATTAATATATAAAAAAGGCCGTAATTGACCCGTCTTCCAGTTAAATTTCTCGTTACATCATCGATATTTACCGACTATTTCCTGTTTGGGGACAACCCTAGGTAGATAGGGGTTGTAAGCATTTCAAAGACAATCTAATCTTTTATCAAATATCACATCAGCGTAAGGCTATTTGGTGGTACAGACGCGTGATACACCTTATCACATCTTTAAGAATAATCAGCCGTCAAAAGAAAAAGAAAAGTCTATGTAAAATGTGAAAAACATAGCATCTTCTTGTTGTTACTCCTCCTATACTATAATCTCTCTCCCCAAATCCCAATTTAACGTGATTCACGGGAGTCTCTAATTATAAGTCTAAATACACGACTACTTGTTGACCTTTTACCAACCTCAATCACCCACAAATCCCAAACGGATTTTATATAATCTAAAGCCATGGCCTATCTCACATATATAGTGGAGTACAAATTAGTAGTACTCCTCCTTTAGACCCAGTTGAAATAGGGGCTTGGTAGAGAGTATTGTTTTCATTTTAATTTACAAAATAGGGGTTTGGTAGAGAGTATTGTTTTCGGTTTTCTAAATTATTCATTTAGTGCATATTTAGTATTAGTAATATTTTGATTGAAATAAACACACTCTCAGACACTAAGGGTGTGTTCATTTCGTTTTATTGAATCCTATTTCAGATCGTTCAATTATGTTCAGGTCGTTTAGTTCGATTCAGTTGAGTTCACTGTTCAGTTCGTTCAGTTCAATTCCTATACAATTCCTATACCTTACTTTTACTATTCATTCAGTTGTGTTTAATTCAGGTACTTTAGGCGAACTGAGCACACCATAAGTCTTGTTAATTTCATATTTTAACAGATATACAGTTTTTATTTCATTTATCACTTTATGTTAGTTAAGTTATGCAAATTTATTTAGGTTGTTTTAAAATTAAGTGAAAGATAATACTGATTTCACACAAGATTTATGCAAATTATTCCACAAAAGCACTAATTGAGTATTTTTTTTTTTAAAAAAGAAAAAAAAGAAATGGAGATGAAAATAAATAATGGGCGAGGGGGAAGAGGTATATTGAAAGATGGGGCCCAGAAAATCGAGCAGTGGGATATGGCTCCTCCAGTTTGGCGGTTTGCGGCGAAAATACTAGTACAAGTACTAAAATGGATGACGTCACTATCAATCAGGAATTAAGCATATACGTAAATTTAATTTAGCCCCTTTAATTTAAAAACCCCATTTTCAATTTGGCCCTTTCACAAAGACAGGGACGCTTAATTTTCGTCTCTCAATCTTTACCCCTTCATCTTTTTCCCCTCTATGGGCCCCTCCACTCGTTAATCTGTCGGCTTATGTCGGCCTTCTTAGCGATTATTTGGTGGTTCCAATTATGCATTCAAATGCTTTATTTTAGTTTGATTTACTTCAAATCATGTTCATATTGGATTGTTTATTTTAGCTCAATTTTGTTCAATGTTATAACTTACTTTTTCTCTTATAAATTGCTATTAGTTTAATTTTATTTAGGTCAATAATTTACATCTTATTTCACATTTTATTTATAATTCATTCCGTGCTCATTCTGTTCAATACTTTTATTTGAAATGACCGTACGAATTTCTACTCTATAATTCATATTTCAGTTTTACTAATAGTCTACCAATATTTGTTTTTATTACTCTTCCTAAAACTATCGGATCTAATAATAACTTTTCATAATATGACAAAAATACAGTTATGAACTATATATCGTGGCAGTGGGTATTGGACCTTTTGGTAAGTGTACTTTCAAATTTGCTTTGTCTTCGATTAAGATAAACTGTATGTCACATAACATTTATCAATTTGAAAATTACATGCAGTGGTCCGGTCCTGTGACAACTTTAGTTTCGCCAAAAGTAGTGGACTAGTGATAGCAAGGCAAGGCGGTGAATGTTGTCTAAAAATGTTGAAACTACACTTGGATAGATGTCCACCACAACTGTGCAATATTAGCACTGCCTTACAATATTAGCACTGCCTTACAATAATGCAAGTAAAGATCACTACCCCAAATGACATCCCTTCTTCCTTGGACACTACTATCCCTCTTTATCTCTTGAGGAGTTTATTCTGAACCTAAGCTAGCTAGCACGCTATTTCTCGTCGCAAAAGAGCAATTACGAGTTTACGACGGGTTTTATTGTCCTAAAAAAGGTTGTAGAAATTGTGTTTTACAACAGTTTTTAGAATATTTCCATCGAAAAAGATCAACTACGACGGTATTTCCCGTCATGAAAGATCAGTTGCGACGGGCTTTTACTATCGTCGTACTTGGGCTGACGGAGATAACTTAAATTCTAGTTGGGTTGATGAAGATAACTTAAATTCTAGTAGTGGCAGCTTTTTTTTTTTTTTAGTAATAGGAATCAAAACTTCAAGTTGGTTATGATTCTATCGGGGATGATACTCATGCATCATCATCATGGATCTATACATAATTTCTATAATTTCTTGCTCCTTTAGCCAATCCATAGGCATTAGTTCTATACATGACAATATAAGTGATGACATTTTCCATACGAGGTCATATATATTCTATTTATATTCGGAATGCTAATATGATTATATGAGTACTCATAAAAAATGAGCCATCATTTTAGTAGCTAATCATATTACCATATCCGTCATGTTGGGGTTCTACATTATACAAATTAGTTATACTATCACTATAAGAGTAGAAAATGACCGAGCGTTGGCATGTTATGATGTCTGGATGCGGACGCGCACCAAGCTAAGACACCCGGATGCATGCTTGAGTGTCTGGACGCATGTACTCATCGCATGACCAGATGCCTAGGCGGCGGATGCTTGGATGCAGACATTGAGATGTCCGGATGACCAAGTGCTCAGACGCTGATAAGTTCAGATGATTGAGTGCTCGGACGACACTGCATGTTCGGATGCCCGATCGAGTACCGGAAGTCTTGTCTATCAGATAGCGTCACAAAGGTCAGAGAGACCCTCACCACCGAAATCATGGACGCAAAGGGACATAGGTCGCTTGGAATGGTCTTCCGAGTCATCGGAGTGTCTCTTGGGTCAAATTTAGTCAACACGAACTCCCACGAGGCCAAACTCAACCAGCACCCAGGAGGGTACAAAATCGTGGGTTATAAGTGGACAAAATGGGATCCTAAAATCTCAAAAATCGGAGTATGATATTTTTCCATGATATTGCATGAGAACCCCCACGGGGATGTGAGAGGAGCCCAGGGCTCAAAAATGGATCCCTATAAACCCTCATAGGTCCTCTACTGGCCAGGGGTCCAAAATCGTGGGTGCAAAGTAAGGTAGGTCGCTTGGAGTGGGCTCCCGAGCCAGGGAAGGCTCTAATAAGTCCCTGTTAGTCACCACACAACCCCATAGGCACAAACTCCACCGCGCCTAGAATGATCCAAAACCATGGGTTATAAGTGGACAAAACAGGATCCGGAAGCTCAACAATTGGAGTATCTTACTTTTCCAAAATATCGCGTAGGAACCCTCATAGGCACATCGGAAGAGCAAATGACCAAAAATCAAGTCTGTAAGAGCCATGGGAGACCCTTTATTGGTCACCCATTCGTGAAACAACCCTAAACAACAAAATCGTGGGTGCAAAGGGATGTAGGCTGCGTAAATGACATGCGGAGCCACTGCAAGTTTGTTGGGTCCCTTTTAGTCCCTACACATCCTTGTGGGGACAAACTCAACTGCCGCACAATATAGTTCAAAACCGTGTGTTATAAGTGGGCAAAATGGGGTCCAATACCTCAAAATTGATGTATATTATATGTGCCCATGATATCGCATAGGTCACCCCCTTAGGGACGCGGGTAGATCCCATGACCGGCAATTGAGTCCTTAAGAGGCCCCGGATGTCTTCTAATGGTCATCCATACATGAGGCTTTGAGCACCAAAATCATGGGTGCAAAAATTGTGGGTGCAAAGAGAGGTAGGCTGTTTGCAATGGCCCTCCGATCCATTGGAGGGTATCTTGCGTCTCCCTTTTCACCAAGTATTCATGTGGGGCGAAGCTCAACTTTGCACCATTGAGGCTTCAATTTTGTAGGCTGTTTGAAAATTAAACTAAGAAATTGAAAAAAAAAAAAAAAAAAAAACTTTTTGCGTGGTGTAGTAGTTTTCCTACGNCGTACACAATCGAATAGGAATTACCTTATTATTGGCTTTCTTACGTTGTTGATAATTCAATAATACGGCAGACCACTATACTATCATGAATTAATTAAAAAAAGAGTAAAAAAAAAAAGGTAGATGAGACCTAGACTAATTTTTTTGTTAGATTTGTCCTATTAATGTGATCAATTTATTTCTCTATCCAACTTATATTTAATTGAATTAGTGTTTGAAGCAACTGTAAAATATGTTCAAGAACATATCAATATATAGTTGGCCGGTATGAGTGATTTGACACTCAAATCTGTTAAGTAAAGTCGTGAATTTGATTCTTATGAGTGAAAAACTACTTAAAAACGTAGAAATCACTATTGACAAACTACTCAATCCTAACCTAACCTCTCCACGCATATTAAAAAATAAAAAAAAATTAAAAAAAAATTCAAATGGATTGACTGGATCGTTATCCTCCGGCCAAATAGAATACTCTATTAAGAAAAGACGGCAGAATGCAAAACCAAATGCAAATGAAGGCGGGTAAATGAATTTGACTCAAAAGTGGAGGGAATTATTAATGAGCACGCCTAGCTCTATGCTCAGAGGGAATGTTTGGGAGGGGACCTCTTTTTAAGACTAGTGGTGAAAACTGAAAAATAAAGTAACTGATGGCTTCGTCAGATCTTCCTTTTTCTTCTGTCTTTGAAATTTGAATAAGGATCAAATTATATACTATCATCACTAGCTAAGCTAGTACAGTACAATACTACTAATTTAACCAAACCAAACAGAGACTTAACTAATTAAAGGCTAAGAAAGAAAGAAAGACTGAAAGACAGAGAGAGAGAGAGAGAGAGAGAAACATGCAATGATGATGAACATTCATGGATATGAATATGATGGGGTGGGAGGCAAATTGTAAATTAATGGGGTCCTCTATTTCATACTACCTTTAGTGATCGAACCACAGAATATATATATATATATATTATACTATTATCAACTATATCATGATTAGGTGAGCTTTTGTTGAGGCAGGTAAACTTTTTTTTAATTAGGGTTAGCTTTTTAATTAATTGATTTGATGATTATTTAATATAAAGTAAATATACTCTCATGTACAGTTGTATGTTTTTAACTATATATAAGGTAGTGCTTGGATTTGAATGAGAAATAAATTATGTTTTATTAGTAGGATCTTATCTTGTACAGTTGAACAAGCTAAGGTGTAAAAACCCTTGATTTAGTTAGACTCAAACAGAGATTTTATGAGATTATTATGAGAAACAACAAGTTGCAGTTGTCACACCATTGCATATTATTACTACTAATCTAATTAGTGATGATCTCTTAAATTCCAATGTATGTATGTACATATTATGCTTCACTTTCCTATTGGCTTCATGGAAGTGGTTTTCAAGGCTGGAAGATTCTCAAAACCCTTCCCCCTCCCTCAAATGGATAAAGATGTCAGACCTGACACCCCCCACCTTTAACTTGAGAGAAAGATATATGGAAACTAAAAATGAATATAACAAGCAATGCAAAAAAAGAAAAAAAAAAATTAAATACAAAAAGCTATGTTTGAGCCTTGCTCTGATCATTTTCACTGAATGAAGCAAAATCAAACTCAATGAATAGTAATATGTGGAAAAAAAAAAAAGGTAAATTGCGATACAAAACATGCATAACTAAGTTAATTATGAGTTAAAAAATAATAATATGATCAACCAACTCCACATACAAATCAAGTTTTACATTTATTATAAATAGGAAGACTATGGTTGCCTGAGCTAAATTAACTCCAATTAAAATAGATCAAGGACATGAGAAATTAAGCATACAACAGAAAGGGATTTGATCTCTAATTCTTAGATAGAAGAAGGTATGAATATAAGCCATGGGTAAAAGCTATAAACATATATATAAGCTTTATGTGATCTTTTGGTCATATATTCACCTCTTCTTCTATCTAACTAACCTGAAAGAACCCTTACAATGAAGCCCAAAACCCTAAGAAAATAAGCTTCAAAGATTACTACTTGAATATGATCAAAGTGATATGATAATAAATAAAATTAAACACAACAAGATGCATGTACCACCCCCTATATATATGTTAGTTCTAAAAAGAAAACCCCAAACCATATAGTGAAAATTAAAGGAGAAAGAGAAGAAGAAGAAAAGATAAATACTTCTTTTTCTCTCCTCCAAAATTAAACATTTTACCAGGTTCCACCACCTAACATGCCAGTCCAGTACCCTGCAGGTGGGCCTTGATGATGATGCTGGTTATGATGGTGATGATGATCATCATTTCCTCCCTTGTTACTTTGATCATCAATTTCATGATCATGATGATGACCTGTTGTTGCTTGAGAGCTTGCAAGCTTGTTCATATCAGCAAAGGGGAACAATAGCCTTGCACTATCATTTTCATGTTGTTGTTGTTGTTGATGATGATGATGATCAGCTGGTGATGAGAAAAGACCCATATTGGGCTTGAATTCTTGCAAATTAGGGAACCCTGAGGGGTAAAGTGTGTTTGTAGAATCTGGCATCGGCATCGGAACAAAAGAATTCATCCCACCCCTAGAGGCAATCCCAGTTCTAAGAAGCTCAAGAGCTGAAATTGGAGTTGTTGTTGTACATGAAGTGCTAGTAGAAATGTTACCATTCATATCAATTGGCTCATGATTCTCATTGTTGCTATTGTTGTTGTTGTTGTTGTTGTTGTTGTTGTTGTTGTTAGCCTCAATCTTAGGCAATTGATGATGATGATGCTCCAAATTAGGCTGTTGATGATGAAACATACCTTGAATAGGAAAAGCAAGGTTAAGATCATGACCCTCAAGAAATTTAGGGTTTTGATGATGATGAGAGGCTGTGATCAAGTGTGAGAGGGAGCTTGGTGGGTTTAGATCAGGGATCATCTTGGTGGGCATTGAAGGGTTTCCTGTGTTGGTTGATGATGATATTGATGATGGATTAATATTTGGTGATGACCCTAAAAATGAAGATGATGAGGATCTTTTGTTCTTCCTTGAGCCTCCCCCCACAGGAACATTCCTCAAGGAGCCACCTTGTGTCCAATACCTCCTACAAGTCTTGCAAAAATACCTTGGTTGTGTGAGGCTGTAGTTGTTGTAGTAGCAAAACTTTGTGTTGGTGGAGTTGCACCTTGGACAATTCAAGTTTTGATCTTTTTGTGGCCTTGCCCTTCTCTCTAGCATGGGTGACTTTGGATTATTTGTAGGATTATTACTATTATTGTTTGGTGTTGGTATCTCTTCCATTGTTGCCCTTGCTAATCCACCACCTATTTGCTGCTGCTATCCCCACATCACAACAAAGAGAAAAAAGTGGTAAGAGATCAAAAAGAACAAAGTGATCATCTCATCTCACTATAATAAGAATTACTAGATTAGATTGAGTTGATGAACAAAGGGGTTTAGAGAGAGAAAGAGGGTAAGAGAGAGAAAGTGTGAAAAGTAAAGATCAAAGCTAAGACACATAAACCAAAAATTGTGTAGTAGCTATAACTATAGCTTATTGATTATGTGTGCTTTTTTGATTTTGAGATTGATCAATTCATGAAAAGGAGATCACAAAGGAAAGAACAAGCACACTTACATACACACAATAATTACTAATATTACCTTTTCTCTATAACCCCTTTTATGCCATACATCACAAAACCAAAAAGGGGTTTGAGAGGGAGAAAAGGAAAAGTGAATAGCTTTTCATGTCTCAAGAACAAACTTCACAAAGTTGAAGAAACATTAAAGAAAAAAAGGGGAAATGAAAAGGGGAAGAGAGACATAGATATGACTCCATTGAACATCTTTCACAGAAAAGTTTCATGCATATACAACAAAATTTCACCAAAAAGCTTTTTTGGAGAAAAAAGAAAAGTGCTCCATGGATCTTTGATTTTCAGTTCACCACTAACTCAACCAAATTCTTCTCAGAAATAATTAATGAAAGCTAAAACAAACCAAACATGAAATAATAATAAAAGTGAAAAAATAAAAGCAATATATGTAGATATATACATACATAAATACACATACCTGAGGCCATTGAGCAGTATCCATGAATCCAAAGGGAAAAGGGGAGAGAGAAAAGCTAGCAGATGATGTCTTTTGAGAGCAGAAAAAGATCAAGAGAGAGAGAAAGAGAGGCTGAGAGAGAGAGAGAAAATAAGCTAAGCTCCTTTACAATTTGTCTGCAAATAGCCCTAATTTTGCAAGAAAGAATGTTTGTGATTGTTTGTGTGATGGCTTTATGTGTAGGCTTTCACTTTATGATGTAAGAGAGAAGATGTAAGCTAAGAGAGATTATATGGCAATATGTGATGAGGAGTTTGTTTTGACATATGTTCACTGTATGTATTATTATTACTATATACTATTAGTACCTACTATATGCTAATTAATTGATCCTGTTCACTCCTAACTAGCTATTTTAATTTATTTATGATTAATTAATTAATTAATTTTAGTAATGATGGAATTTTATTATCTTGAGGTTATATTAATAATGTATGTATAATATATATGGTGGAGCGCCTTCAAACATATGTATTGTAATATTATTATTCTTTCTTTGTGGAATTATGATGTGTGTGACCTCCGGTGGTGGTGGGTTTGTGCTTTTTGACCAGAAGATAGGGAAAGTTATTATTCTTTGTTCTCTTCTCGCCTTTTTAACTTTTGATTATTTATTTATTTTTGAAACTTATTTTCAAAGCAAGGCGACTTGGGATTTATTTGTCGAGTTGTGGAGCATGATTCATCAGCTTATTTTTCTTTGAATTATTATCAATTAATTTAGTTGATGAAGTTTTTTTTTAGAGGTTTTGCTTTGATATATACAAATACAAAAATTTATATGAACTTACGGATGGACCAAGTTGGAGTTACTACTCCTCTAATGTGAAGAAGTTATTATGCACGAGTTATATTATCTTACTAAAAATTGAGTCATTTGAAGTGTAAGAACCAACTTATTTAGGACACTAAATATTTAATTATATACCTTTGAATTTCAAATTTTATTGCGCCAAGATATAACTGTTGTTTCCCTTTAAATGTTACTCAATTAGATAGGAGTCGTGTTATGTAAATCCAAAATTGGAAAAAACAGAATACCAGAGCTATAGAGGTCTGTCTCTTTTAAGTGAGATTGACTGTTATCACCTGGAAAAGTATCACTAAACTTTAGCTTATCTGATATTTAGTAGAGATTAGGCGGTTTTGTCATCAATTTCATCGCTTTAGGTTTGTATCCTACTCACATTGCTCAATAATATTTTGAAAAAACTTAATTTACTACAAAATCTATAAAATTAAACTAGTTGAAATGCTATAATGTCTAGAGTTGTTATAAGCTTTACAGATTCAAAATAAATTGAGCAATAAAGAGTAGATCATTCAAAAAAGTGTTCATATACTATTGTCTTCTTTCTCAGATGACATGCATTCAAGGAGTAGCACCAATTAGTTTTAGGACAAAATCTGAAGTAATTAAATTTGTGTACAATTTACTTATTCTTGGATAAAGTACAAGTAGTCACCCATCTGCGGTGAAGAAGTCACTCACACACTAAATATTAGAGTCACCCATAATCTAAAATGTAAGAGTCACTCCTTAAAATCAATATTTATACATAATCTAAGATCACATAACAATTTCTCCGATCCCACATATAACCTCTCACATCAAAAGGGCATAAAAAAGTATTCATTGTTCTCCTCTTATTTTCTCTATCTTGCTTTATGATAAGAAAAGTTTGTTCCCTGCTAAGAGTGTCAAGAGAGACCGCAAACTTTTTAGTGTGCTTCGTTGGCTTTTGATTCTGAAAGAATTTGTCCAGCACACTCTAAATTCAATCAGTTTCTCCTTTTAATTAGTTCATGTGATAGTGGACATCATGTTTACACCTACTTCCACATTTTGAACCCATAAGTGGATTGTAAATTATGATTCTAATTACTTGTCTTAATTAATCCACAATCAAGGTAGGATTTACTTTCGTCTGTTTACCACTATAGTTATATTTTCCAAGATATGTTGGAAGCCAGATGTGAAGTAGTGACAGATATGTAATTCTCAATAACCATTTATGTAACTAGAAAGATATGTTACCAAGGAGATTACGTACACTATAAGAAACAAAAACTCGATCAATTTTCTTTTGTGTTTAACGGAGAAAAACGGTCACAATTGAACGTTCAACTATATAATTGAGGGATGATACTTGTAATCAATGAAGCATCTCTCAATTTCGTCATGATCAATACTTTATTATTATTATTATTATTTTCATAAAAGTTTTAGGGTTTTAGAAAGAGAATAGTTTTAAAGTTTGCGGTATATTTCTTGAAACAACTAAAATTGAGCACTAATAATATGCATGGCTATTTTTTTTTTTTTTTTTTCCCCACCGTCTTTATTACATTAATTCAAGACAGAAATTGCGTAATGAAATTGGTAAGACAAAAAGATCTTCTATATAAATTAGTAAATCACACTAGTAGGAAATGACATGCTTAGATGTGTCATTTGGACAGAAATTGAAAATACAGGTCTATATCACAAGACAACATAATAGGACAAATAGAGTGGTTCTATTTAGTAAATTACTTGTCATTACATAAATCATTGCCATATATACTTTCTACAAGTTGAAAAATATAAGTGTTATAATGACAGGTAGGAACATTGATTTTTCTTTTTTCCAAAAAAATAAAAAATAAAAGAAGAAGAGATACATAATACTTATATCATATACTTTTTATAGACATAGTTGGATTGTAATATGTGCAAAAAGCTGAATATTCAAAAATTGGTTAATAAGTTGGCTGCCAAATTAGACCTAGATCTTCTTATCATTTTTACGATTCTTATTAATTATCGGATTTTATCAATGAATATAACAATTAACAACTATCAAAATAGCTAGAGGATGGCTTAGGGGGTAGGTTTTGCAAGTAACGGAGAAAAACAAGATTGATTAGGACAGAATTAGAAGGGTTCAAGTTCAACAGTTTTCTCACCCCAAAAAAAAATAAAAAATAAAAAAAAATAAAATAAAAAATTCAACAGTTCAACTGTAAACAAACGGAATAAAGCTGTTACACAGTTGGGAAATCCAAAACCTTTAGCAACACCTGATTTTTTGCGCTAGTGTACTCAAAGTTAGAAGAATGAAATGTCAGTACCATAATTTTTCTTTTATTTATAAATTAGTGTAACTAATAACTTTATTTAGACTCGTAAGAAAAAAGCCTGTATTTCTCTTTCAAATCTGTACTTATAAAGTCATATCATCCCTAACCTTTTCAGAGGTTGATAAAATAATAACAATAATAATACAGTAATATTGTATTCAGGTAGATTAAGATATATGATGTCCTTATTATTTATAAATATCATTATCATAAGAAAGCCAACTTTATGTTGTTCTTTACCCAAAGATCAACCTGAGGAAAATTCAAGATCACGTGAAACCTTTTTGTTCTAATTTCAGTTTTTGGAAATTTTTACTTAATTTGGATTGTGTTGTTTATAGGGGCTAGGGTGTAGGGGCGGTAGATAAATCTTCTAGGTGTTGCTAATGTTATCTACAAAAAAAAATTCTTGGATGAGTAGATGGGTTCAAATTCCATTTTTAGGATAGACAAATCTGTAAGTTTGGCTCACAAGCCCAACCCAGAAAAAGAAACCAGAAAAGGAAGATAGTTCAAGAAATTTCATATTCCAATTTGAGTGTTGAAAATAATGATCACTATAATCTTCTCACTTTTTCATGTCATTTGCAAGATTTGACATTTTGCAGTATTATTAAGTATAAGTTAAGTCGTATTTTAAAATGACATGGTTTAAATTCTTGAGTTTGATACGAGTCTGATCTCTGCAACTTATTTTGAATGAACCGAAGAAATCTTATTTGATTTAAACTGAGTAAAAAAATATGTTGCAAGAATTGAATTGAACTGATAAATAACTAAACCCGTATT
Organism: Mesembryanthemum crystallinum; assembly: GCA_030267885.1. Classification (NCBI taxonomy): domain Eukaryota; kingdom Viridiplantae; phylum Streptophyta; class Magnoliopsida; order Caryophyllales; family Aizoaceae; genus Mesembryanthemum; species Mesembryanthemum crystallinum. Next base: position 18,305 of record BSSO01000520.1, read on the forward strand.
CTGCACCTATCAATGAGATTTTAGATAAATAGATCGACCTAAAAACACAACAGATTATGTCCTGTTTAAGTGAAAAATCTTCCGCCCATAAGGTCACTCATAGTTTCAACTCTCAATCTTACACACTTGTGATTCGAATAGCCATTGTTGGACAGAAACTTGAACTGGATAACATCAAAGTAGTTACTCCTACATATGAGTATAATCACCATGTTTTGCGAAACAACACACTGGCAGAAGTCATATTGACCTACACATGCTTTGGTGAATTAGCCCATTTCACCATAGTGCCATCGGTCCATGGCCCAGATTAAGGAAAGTTGAGAGAAAATCAGATAAGAATTGAGAGAAAGTAGCTGCTTCTTCAATCCAGAAAAAAATAGGTACAAGAATATGCTTTTGTATAAAATGTATATTGAAATAGTCGATTTTGATCTTCAAGAGATCATCCATCCGAGAATCTGGCAAATATTACCTCAGTCCATACATAAGATAGTCACTATTATGTGATCACAGATCAGAGGTAATACCAGACAAATGCAGCTTTACAATTGAAACTTCAAATCTTCAACATAACTTCATATATAGAGGCTTCAATATCTGAAACTAATCGTTCTCATCAATACCAGGAAAACATATCCAGTATCCAAAGTTTCCTTCTATATAAGAGTAGTTCATGGCATAAAATTAATTAAGAAACGCCAAAAACACGATCATATCAGAAACTAGCCTTTTCAGAATATCTCGGATGCGCTGCTACCAGTGATGTGACAATTCCAGATACATGGGAGCTCCTGCTGTACAAAAGATTAAAAAGAAAAGAAAAAGAAACACTTTATTTTGTTCAGTACCCCTTGTCAAGTAAAGCTTAAATTTAGGTGACATGAAAACATTACATCATCCACCCCCATTCTCAGTTCAGGTTTTCCTATACAAAGATCTATTTCCGCTGATGGAGAAAGGAACAAATGTAGCCTTGCCAGTGTTTTAACCAACCAAGCTGCTGCCTTAAACTGCCTCACTGATCGCCATTGATACCAAATATGCGAACCTTGTGCATGTGTGGGAACTTGGCTATGACTAGGATTATCACAGCAAAAGTGTTGAAGAAAAGCATCGGGTGCTGGTAATCTGTTGTATGTGAGGCTATGAGGTACCTGTGAGCAAAATAATTAGTTAACTTACTAAACCACTCCACAATGACATTTGATTTCAGACAATAACTTCCCCATGCAATGTAACATATGGGATGCTTTGAAAGATCAAAGATGCCAGTTTCATATGCTTTCAAAACCAGTATGCCCTTTAGCTTTCTAGGCAAACCTCAGCGACACCAAGATCAGAGAAAATGGAAACACTACAGAGAACTCACTTTAAGAACTTAAGCTTCAAAAAGAAAAAAAGAAAAAAAGAAAAAGAAAAGATATTGCTCCCCATCTCCTCAGCCCCCAAAAAACGGGAAAATCATCAGGTTAATTCGAGTAATCCACTATGGCAGGTACTATGCCCCTAATAATTTTGATTTGGCTTCAATTTATCTTGTATGAAACACATTGCTAAATAGGTAGGCCCAAGCAGCTTCACGCTGTGTGTTTATCTAGAGTAGCATTTACAACCTTTGAAGCGACAATACTCCAATGCTCTTCCTTAGCAGTCCATGTGAAAATATAAAGAGCAGGCGGTACACATGTAGAATACAGGTAGTTATAAACTCTTGAACTATATCATTGGTTGAAGGCAAGAATAGAACCATATTCAAATATAAGCAACCAAAGCCTCCGGGAGACTTGGTGTTGAAAAACTGAACTAGCTTCGAGAAGGTTAAAACATAATGCTAGAACCCACGATAACGGGGCATCGAGAAGTCATGGGAGTAAGGTGGTCATTTTTGAAAGAATATTGGAATGGGAGCCCTAGAGGGCGTGAGAGCCTGAGAGGCCCCCGGTATCAGATATTCATTCCCTGATAGCCTTTGTTGACCTTTACTTCTCACCCACTTTTACGCTCCAACACTAAAATTATGGGTGTGTATATGATGTTGAGTCGTTAGGAAAGGCTTCTATTGGAAAACAGACAGTCTCTCTGGTTGACCGTAGTCTCCAAGGAAATATTTAAATAGTCAACCAACGCTTAAGAGGGTCCAATCGAGAGGCTACAACCCACAAAACGGGGCAACTAGGACCTCCCCTCGATAAAAGTGGTTATTTTATAACAATATTAGATAGGAACTCCACGTGTGGGAGGCCCCGAGGTTTGGATATTGGATGCCCAATAACCTTTGGTGACCCTTTACTATTCACATGCTTTCAAGTCTCAAATCGTAACACCATAGGTGATTATGAAGTTGAGATGTTGGGAAATGCCTCCAGGGTCTTGCAGGTCTCTTGGATGGGCTTTAATCTGCAGAAACTTCTACGTTGAAGAATCATATGACCCTGGGAAGGTACAATTTAATGGTTATAATCCACAAAAACAGGGTATTATGCCACCGAACGAAGGTGATTGTTTAATAACATTATTGTTAGAGAAATCTGTAGGGGACATAGGAGGCCCTTTAGGACGATAATGGGTCCGAAATAGCCTGGTGACACTTCACAAGTCGCCCACTTGTACATCTCCAACATCAAAACTAAGGGTGAAATGGTGTCAAGTCGTTGGAGAGCCCTCCGATGGCCACACAGGGATCATCTTGGTTAGTCTGTGTTTCTTGGAAACTCAAACATCAAAAAACACAATTGGCTATTAGGAAGGCTCAATTCAAAGACTATAACCCACAAAGGTGGTTATTTTCAAACAACATAGGATTGTGGACCCCCAAGAGAGCGTGAGAGGCCCTCAATGTTGGCTATTTGGATTCTAATGGCCTATGGTGACCTTATACTAGTCATTCATTTTCAACTCAATCATGTAAAATATGGGTGAGTATGATGTCAAGTTGTTGAGAACGACTTCGTGGTTCAAAGTCAATCAACTTTTGGAACAGCTTAAACGCTATAACCCACCAATACAGGGCATCCGAAACATCCCAAGACGAATGTGGTAATTTTCAAATGAATAGGAAATCCAAGCGTGCGAGGGAGGTAGAGGCAAGGTCAGCTTATTCAACCCGAAAACAATGAGAAGATATAATGTCAAGTCGTTGGGGAAGGCCTCCAAAGTGAGGGGGTCTTTTGGCCTTCTTAGGACTCGTTATTGTTACTGAGAAACTTAATCGGCACGTAGGAGGCATAGGAGTTTCCAAGTGTTGGTGATTACATCCCCAATAGCCTATGTGAAGTCGTTGGAAAAGATCTCTAGGGGGCACCGAGGAGTCTCATGGATTGGCCTAAGTTCCCAAAAACACTTGGAAGTTCAAAACTCAACCAGCTCCCTAGAAGATACATTCCAAAGGCTATAACCCACGACAACGGGCATCTGAGATGTCCTGAGAAGAAGGTTGTTATTTTTGAAAGATACTGGACGAGAACCCTTGGGGGGGAGTAGGAGCCCTCGATGTTGGGTATTGGGTCCCGAATAAACTTTGCTGGCCTTTTACTAGGCATCTATTCTAAAAACTTTAACATCCAAACCATGAGTGAATATGAAGTTATAATGGTGGGGAAAGCCTCTAAGGGGAACCGAGAAGTCTTTTTGGAAGACCTTGCTTATGAGGAACCTACGTGTTGAGTGTTGACAAACACAACCAGCCCGCAGGAGTATCCAATCCAAATGTAATAACCCACTAAAAAGGAGCATTCGAGGCGTCCTAGGATAAAGATGGTTATTTTCGAACAATATCGACAAGGAGGCCGAGCCATGTGAGGTACTTGGGTTGATTATTGGGTCCCAAGTAACATAGCATTTGGTAACCTTCTCCGTTTACTAGATACCTCTTTCAAGAATTCAACATCCAAACCATGGATGAATATGAAATTAAGTCTAGGACTGCCTCCAGGATAGTAGTAAAAGTCTTTTGGGTTGGTTTTAGTGCCCAAAAATCTCGGAGTTTCAAAAATCATAGGGGGGTCCAATCCGAAGTCTGTAACCCAAGAGAACGAGGCAATAGAGACTTAGTGACATTGGACGCAGACCCGAGGGTGTTATTCGCTCCAATTAATGTGTCACCAATACATTTCATGACCCTTTACTTGTCAAACACTTTTAAGGCTCCAACATCAGACCATGGGTGTATACAAGTTAGGGCATCGAGGAATTTTCCTCAAATATAAGCATCTTAGAATCTTTGCTTATGACACTTGTACGAAGAAACATATCTAAGCACCTAATATGGAGAGGGATTGGATCTAAAGCATGTTGCAGTAACCAGCAATAACAAAAGCCAATAATAAATTGGTAAATCCTTTGAAAGTTGGAAGTAAAATGCAAAATTCTTTATGAAATCAAGGTAAAGATACCCACTTGGAATAAGTTATGACGTTCATGGCAACTAAACATTACAATAAAACAAATCATAAACACGAAAAAGGGCAAAGGTGCAGCATGTAAGAGGTCCACAAAGAAATATTTCATGCACAAACATTATAACATTATCATTGTAGACAGTAATAATAGGATGACATATGATACTCAGACTCGGGCACAGGAATCGCAGATAGATATTCCTCAGTGTATTACAAACGTCAAGTTCGATAATTCTGAATTTCATGAATCTTCTATCCAAAATGACACGTCAAGGTATTGAATTGGCCAAAATTAATCATGTTGCACACATGCAAAATTCCAGAATTTGTAGTGATTCGACGTCAAAAATTCAAAAATATAACTTGACCCAATTTTATTCAAGTGCAAGTCTTCCTTAGAAGTTCTAGCTACTTCAAGATCCACATATTATATCAACCAAATTTCACGATCATAAACATTACAAGTGAAGGAATTCAGACACTGATGTCAGAAACCTTAACACATCAGTTACAAAAACTTCAACAGCTCTATTTCAACTACAAAAAATCATCGGAAACAAAATTAACACACCAATTAAGGTATGCTTGACAAAGCCACTCATAGCTTCAGAGGTCAACATATTGCTTACAATACTCGACACACATTGTAGACACTATAACCCCTTAATGACGACCATCAAAGCTCTCATTTAAGAGATCATCATAAACTTGTATATCCAATCCCCAACCAAGAACAGATGCATAAGCAAATATCACCCAAAAAAAAAAAAAAAAAATCCAGCTCCACAAAAGTTCATCTAAATGCCCACCACATTGCTACGACATGCAAATAACTGCGAAAAGGGCTGGTTGTGGTAAGTGTCTCTCTCTCTCTCTCTCAAAATGGTGAGTCTGTCTTTGTTGAGCATTTTGGAGAGTGAGTCTCTTTCATTTTGTAGAATTCCCACAGGGAGAGAGAGCTTGACGAACTGACTTTATTGTTGAACATTTTGGGTTCAAGCTTATTTCAATTTGGGTTTTTCCCTGTTATTTGTTTAAATGCTGAAGAATCACAAGAAAACCTAGCATTACGTAACTAAAGTGAAGCCTACTTAATGAATTAAAAAGCAAAACCTAGTAGATGTGCACAAGTCCCTTTTAAATTGAGAAAACACAAGAGTTTTATGCAGTTCCACATGATGTGGTCAGGCAATTTTATTAACTCAAACACAATGGAAGTGTTTCTTACCAAGAGATGGCTTTCATGTAAAAGTACTCAATGACTGCAATGAAACTGAATACTCACTAGATACATGAACAGCTATCAGTTTGACAGGCTGGGATTATCAATAATGTAAAAGATTTCATCAGATAGTTCAGCATGAAATACACTTTAACTTGATTACTAAAGAGTTGCTCCCGAGTTACTTACAGCACCACAGGCACAACAGTCAAGAATTTTCTGTTACGTGTGAGCTGCTTCCCGTTGTCAATCTGCTCCCACCAAGTCAAACGATTGTATATTCCTTGATCTTCAGAAAACGGGGTTCCTTTCTTCCAGTGGAAGAAATGATAGGTGACCTAAGTAGAGAAGGAAACAAATTAGATTGACATATTGAAAATTTGCTGATGCTAAACAATATAAGAAAACCTTCAAAACAAGACAAATAAACATCTATCTTAAGTCTATAATTTTCTAAATCAGTCCATAACCCCTGCCCTGGTGAGACCCAAAAAGAAAAGAAATAAATATCTACTGTAGAATATCATTCCTAGGGGCTAATCCATGTAAACTGGAAGCGCACAATTTTTTTTCTTTCAACTTTTGGGCAATACAAGCCCCCTGGCTGTGACATTAACATGTTTTAGCACCTAAATCTTCATTTAATGACTATGAGAATGTGAGTCCCTACTCGTATTCCATTTCCAAAGCTAAAGATACTTCTTGACCAAGTCCCTGTATCATAAAATTTAACAAAGCAATGGACAGAAAAACTACATCTACTACTCCGATATGCTAAGTTGGGTCCTGAAGAGTAGTGGAAGCACACAAATGGATCAAAGCAAGTGGCGTGAAATAAAGTTGGATGAGTGGCAAGACATGCTGGCCAAGTGGCCATGTCACTCAACACATTAGTGTTGCGGAGTGGAACCTGAAAGACTGAAGTCTCATTTGAAACCCTCAGGCTGGGTTGGGCAACATGGCATAGCACATGTACTGCATCAGACGAATTGCTAACTTAACCAGCACACATTTTAGCATTCAGCCTGGTTTTCGATAATCTAATTTAATTGGGTGTATCTTCTAACATAATAGTGTTAGTTGTCTAATAGTGGTCGACTTAGTGTGTAATTAAGTAGTTTCCTAGTCCTAGGTGGGTTAGGATTACGAAACTAGTACATCTAAGTATATGGGTTATTGGCCATAGGGTTTTTATTTGTGCGTGAGAGATCTAGATGATCTCTAAGCCTCTAACCACCACTGGATTGTACGCATATCAAGAAATTAAGGCACGGTGTAAAGGGTGCCAAGGGCATCGTGGGGCCAGGTCGCACCACATGAAAGGGGAACCAAGGAAAACACATGTTGAGAACATTTCTATAAAGTGAGTGGTTGAAATAGTAAAACAAAAGTGAGGATCATGGACGTACGCCATTTAGTGCATGTTTGGCACGCAGCTTTTGGGAGCTTTTGGTAGGAGCTTTAGCTTTTGGAACAATGAAAGCTTTTAAAAGCTTTGTTTGGATGGAACAGATTTTGCAAGAGCTTTAACTTTTGGGAGGGGGTCAAAAGCTTCTAAAAAAGCTCAAAATGTAAAAGCTATCACAACAAGCTTTCACCCAAAAGCTCATAGCTACAGCTCACAGCTAAGGCTGTGTTTGGCACCAAAAGCTAGCTTTTGGCAGCTTTTGGGCAGCTTAAAGCTTGCAGCTTCTTGTTTTTTCTCTCAGCTACCAAACAAAGATTTTAGCAAAGCTACAGCTACAGCTCACAGCTATAACTGATTTTTGAAAGACTTGACAGCTAGATTTTGAGTAAAAGCTACAGCTTGAAGCTACAGCTTGAAGCTACAGCTTGTTCTTTTTTCTCTCTGCTACCAAACAAGATTTTAGCAAAAGCTACAGCTAAAGCTCACAGCTACAGCTAATTTTGCCAAACATAGCCTTAAACATATAATTTTCACCCAAATTATCCACATTATTTTGGCCAAAAACACACATCAGAAAATAACTTGCTAAATGTTATGCGACATATAATTACGAATAACGATGACGCAGTACTATCTTAAGGTTTGTTTAGGTTTGCGAGCCCACGAGCGGAGTGTTGTTGAGCTCGAGCTTGGCTCATTTAAAGTTTGAACCACTAGTTCAAGCTCGAGTCCGGCTTGTTTAGTAAACAAACGGGTTAAGGTAAGCTATAGTCGAACCGATTTCGAACTGTTCGTGAGCGGCTTGGCTCGTGCCCAGCTTATATATGAAGAAGTTAAATCTCATACTGGTGAGAAGTGAAAAGTAAACACTAGAAAAAGACACTTGAAGAAAATGGAACAAGACAGCAATACAAACTGTTCTTGCTCTCTTACCAAGTGACCCCTTGTTGTCCTTGAAAATAAGCACTTAAGTCTTGTTACGTGCAACAATTTGTCTGGTTGTGCAGGCAAGTTTCTGGAGCCATAATTCTAATCTGTGTGATCAAAAGAATCGATCTGATTGGATGTCAAATGTCTATCTTTTATACTTGCTGTACTTTGATATGACTGAGGTAAGATCTAATTCATCTAACACTAAATTGGATGCCTCCACTTGCTTTAGTGTCCACTTCCTTGTTTTCTTCGAAGCACCTAGTATTTTGATGATCGTATCCAATAGAAGATCAGTATCGTCTTTTACATTGCACAAGAATCATTTAATGGCAAGTAGTAGTAAAACGTTGTGGAAAAACAGAAACCATCAAATCATTATCAACATACTACAGGATGCATATGGTAGAGTTCTCGAAAAATTATTCTTGAAGAGGTGAGACTTATTAGGTTCTTAACCTAGGTCCTATACTGAAATTTTGTGGCTCCTAATTATTTCCTACGTTCTCAATTGAAGTTGATGCTTGGTTTTCCGCAAAAGCGTCAACTTCAATTGAAAACGGAGGGAATAATAGTCTTGCTAAGCATATGTTGTTTGCATATATTCAAAATCACATTGAAATTTGGAGGTTAAACTTTCTGAAATTCACTATGGGTGAAAGTCAATTTTGAACATTTTTGGTTTGATAGGGGAGTAATATTATAAACTAAAAGACTAGAATAAGAAGATAAATTTGGATATTGACCTTTAGGCTTATTTTAAATTATCATTACAATTAGAAGTATTACGAAAGTAGAAGCAGTTTAACTACCTCCGCAATGTCTAGAAAGGGTGCTTTAATAAGTTGAAAAGGGAAAAACCTTGTAAGTTGTTAGTAAGAGAGTTTTAGAAGGGTTTGATCTTTTTCTGAAAGTTCCATAACCTTGTTGCTTAGTAGGAAGTGTTAGATTTATAAACTCATTACCACTCCCCACATTCTATTAATGTGGGACGTGGGGTGTTGTGGTGGAGGAATAAGAAGGGGTGAAGAAGAGCAAAGAGCAATGCGAGAGGGATAAATTAAAGTTGATTGAAACTATGCCAAACGAATAACTTACTATACTTACAACTGTTGCAGCCATAGTGCTATTAATTAGGTTAAGATATTGTTTTTGATCTTTAATTGTACTAAAAGATACAGTGCAAGGACCCATAAATTGGCCTAGCTTTCACTATCATTATCTTCATAACTAAAAGCTTATATTGCTATTTATCTTCATGTCCAACATCTGAAAAGCCTTGCAATGAAAATTCCAACAAAAAAAGTGCCACTAATCAATCACTTTATACCTCATAGATAGGTTTTTTTTAGGTATTAAGAGATTTTTTCATTAGTTAGGAGTAACGTCCCCTAATCTTTAAGGTTGATTCAATTTATATTGGTCTCTGCGCTTTTTCCTAAAATCAATAAATTAAAATAAATTACTGACCAAAGTTTCTCTTTCAAATCCTTTTCTTATTCTTTCAACCTTAACTTCCCTTATTTTCCTTCTTTATCAATTCCTTTTAAGTCAAACAAATTACAATCTTTTGGGACGAGGTTGTTAGAGAATGTACAAAAATCAATATAATAATCATCCTCATAATTAGAAAATGATAACACTTCTGATTACTAGATTATCTCTTGATTCGTACCAAAACTTTATTGAAATTGAAGATACTTGGAGGAGTTTACTTTTGTGAGAAAAGATTTTCTTGGTACAAGTTCACTTTTAGTTGATCTTCCCATCATATCAAAAATCTCCAAAATGGGAGACCTAAGTGGGCAACAAGCAGTAGACAAAGTATAATAATATTTATCTATTCACTTACCACAAAAGATGTAAATAGTAGGGTAAGAGAGTTTGTTTTGTCCCTCAATGTGATTCAACCAACGCAAACAAAATATGTGGGCTTTTACTTTTTAGCACATCAGTCAATCACCCTTAGCTTAAGCTAGATGTTGTGTTGTGTTGTGTTGTGTTGTCATAACACATCTTGACTAGTTAGCTCGTTATCTTCTTTAGAGATCCACGCACGACATGTACTCTGATCTTAATTTGGATTTATTTCACAATTTTGGTACATCTATTCTCGATGAAGATTTCCAAAAATAATTGTGGTACATTTAATCATTCGAATCTTAGCTTGTACCATATGGTAAGGATACAATGTCGAGTAAACTAGGTTTTTATCATGGCTAGGGAGGAAAATATGATGCATGTTCAGCATGTACAACCAGATTTACATTTTCATTTTTCTCTCTTTCTCCTAGTCCTAGAGTGTCATCATATGCTTCGGAGAATTTTGTCTCCTTTTCGTGTAAAAGGCACTATACGTTTTAATAATGAGTCTGATTATAATGATGCGGTATTCAAACTTTAGTGGAGAAAATAAAAGATGAACAACTATGTTAACGACAGAAGTAGATATTGCATGTCAGAGTTGTTGGGTGTATTCAAAATTCGGATATTTGGGGTATGATTAAGAAATATTCTACACTAATTCAAAATAAACTGAACTATAATGATTGACTTGTGTATAAAACTTTGGGACTTTGTATTTGATTTGAAAAGCATATTTGCCACCTCTATGTGCAATATGATTTGTTGGATGATGATATAAAAGGCTATCTGTATGATGAATAAACAGTATGAAAAACTCGACATATTTTACACTAATTTCTCTTTTCTTTAATTGTTTTGGTGGATTAGACAATTATTTTTAATCTTTTTTTTGCCTCTAAACATAGGCAATGACATTTCTCGTATTCACTATCCTGAGAAAAGATGAAGCATGGTTTATATAATAACATGTAGAAACGTTAAATTTATTGAATGCTGACATGAATACATGTAGGGCCAGTCCTGAGGGTAGGCCAGAGGGGCCACGGCCTAGGGCCCACTGTTAAAACGGGTCCATAAATATGGATTTTTATCAGTCATCCCCTATCAGTTTATATGATATTTTAGTGTGATTGAATTAGTGTTGTAATGTGATGAATGACATGAAACACTTTCTTCTTCACCTTGTTCTCCACTTTTGGTTCAAGTATACACATGAGGAAGACATATCAAATTATTATATTTTCATTTTTGGTTAAACATCGAGGGCCTCATTTTTATTTTGCCCCAAGGCCCATAAAAGATCAGGATTGAACCTGAATACATGAAATGCAGTAGTATGCTTTTACACCATCCTATATCTACCTCGAGTTATTTATCTTTATTCATTTGATAGTTTGTTTTCCCCTTGATCAACCTTGTAATATACTGGTTGATGTTCATTATATCTTTTATTCTTTATGTCTTCTTCTTCTTTTTTTCTTTTAGAATCTAACAATTTTCAACAAAACTTCAGCAACCTACGTCAAATATTAAAAGTTCCACCAACCTCAAATAACATAAATATATTTATTTATTTTGTGCAATATAATTAGAAAAAAATTCACATAGTAACACATTATTATTATTATTATTATTATTATTATTAATTGAAACATGTTATAATAGGAAATTATTTTCCAATAAACTCTAGCAACCTCCAATAATTCTCAACAATCAGTAAAAAGTTTCAACATGAGTACTATAAAACCATTGCTTCATCCCAAATCCAAACAAGTTAATTTGTGACAGATCTAACAAATCCTTATCACAAGAAAATGCTCAATTGATAACAATATAAGAAGCCTTTTCAAATCTTCATCAAAATGTGTCCTTTTCCTTGATAGTTGAAAATGATTTGTTCATATAATTAACCAGCAGCAGATTGCCACTTATCCTGATGCAGGCTTGTTCCCCACAACTTAACAAGAATAGGCTAACAAGTGTATGTACTGATCAAGATGAAGTGTGATTAATTGATATGTGCCCCTATTACATAGGTACATGTTACAACCTAGGGGCATGAATAGTAATCCTAATAAATATATAAAAAATACTTTTGAAACCATGAGTTAGTGATTAAGGCCCTTTATTTCCTAAAGGAGCCAAGACCAATATCATATTAGATCATTGCTGCTCCCCACATCCCATATTCTCCCTCAAGGAGGTTGACCCACAAACAAATTAAAGTGTTAGACAAGGATCAGAGAGAAAGCATACTATCTTTTAGTGGATAAGGAAAGGATATTGGAAACTATTGTCTCAAATTATGAAATAAATATTTCCATCTCTGTCCAAATTTAGCAGTAAAATTTGTATATTTATCACAAGCTTTTCCACAGGCCTATAAACTCATCATAAATGTGACAGCATCAATAAAGGTATTTTACCTATCATATTTATTGGATTTTTTTTGTAAAACACTATATTTTATCATGACCACTTTGTGAATAACTACCTTTAAAAAAAAATTTGCGAACAACTACCTTTTAAGATCACTTTTCTTGTAAAATTATACTTTTGACCGGATTCCGGCTAAACATTTGGTGAAATCTCGAAAATACGCTCACGTGAACCACTTAACCCTCACCCATATTTCCTCTGAGCTTTATTTCGAAAAGAAAATGGAAGATTAGAGCAAAGGATGTAGAATTGGGAAAAAGATGATAGAGGATAAAGAAGAAGAAGAGGAAGAAACGGGGGAAAGGTGAGGGTTTAGGTGGCTTACGTGACAGAGCATGAGAGTATTTTCGGGATTTCACTCAAAATTTGGCCGGAATCATCGCACAAGAAAATCCATCTTAAAGGGTAGTTGTTCGCCAATTTTTTTAAAAAAGGTAGTTGTTCACAAAATGGGCATGATAAAAGGTAGTGTTTCACAAAAAATCCTTTCTAAAACTATGGCTTAAAAGAGAAATCCACAACTACGACGACCCTTTTTTATGACAAACGGATTAAAGGAGTGGTTGTAGTTGTTGTAGACGATTTCATTTTTTAAAGTTATAGTAATAGAAGCACGATGTGAAAATACCGTTGTGGATGTGTCATATTTACAACGGGATTTTTACCTGCCATAATAAAAGATTCATTGTAAATATATAGTGTTTTTGTAGTTTATTTTTTAATTATTCTAAAATATCCCTAAAACATAGTTACAATCCTAAACATAGTGTTAATTGTATAGAGTTATAATTTTGAATTTGAGAGAAAAATACAATATGGCAATTAAATTTGAGTAAAAAGAGTACTTTGTTAAAATCCTTTTGAATATTTTTATTTTTTTTGTGTCTTCCTCCTTGGGCGTGGCTAAAGGGCACCTCCTAACGCACGGCCTCGGATATTCCACGAATTTAAATTCGTGTAGGTGCTCCCCATAAGGCTCGAACCCGTGACCTGGTGTATAAGGCAAAGTTTGTTTACCAGTGGGTCAACACCTCATGGGTTAATTATTTTATGACTATAAGAGATCCAACTTTGTTGGGGTCTATGATTGTCACTATCAAAGAAGATGAGGGATTGTGCTCTTTGCCTTTCTGGAAGAGAACTCAATTTGGTCCACTTCAACACTTGCTTTACCATCCCTCATGACTCCACCCACCATGTTAGTTGCCTGTATCTAATACAACTTCTTTCTTGTCTTGTTCGTTTACATACAATTTGTCGTCTATTTATCATTTCATTTATATTGTTTGTAATTATTGTCTCTATTAAGCTGTGATTTTGGTTTTATCATGATTATTATGACATTCGTTCTTCCTAATCTGCCTATTTGTTTTTAGTGTTTTACTTAATTAATAGGGTAAATTTCAGTGAGGTGTACTGAAAGTTTAGCCAAAATACATATAGATATATTGACATTTGAGAATTTACATTGAGGTATACTCCGTTGAAATTCCGGCTCAACATAACAATTTTATGACAATATTACCCTCAATATACCTTATTGAAACCATTGTGTCAAAATATAAATTTAGGGTTAACTTTTTTTTTTT
>BSSO01000521.1:0-32140 GCA_030267885.1 Mesembryanthemum crystallinum
AATATCCCTAGCAACATAAGAGCAATACTAGCATATGACCAATTGCCAGTACCAAGAACCTCTTAACTCTTAAGTAGAGCCATGATTGATGGCAATTTCTTCTACAAGCAACAAACCAATGGAATAAGAAAAGGAGACCAGCAAAAGAAACAAGGATGTTTCAAAATTTCAAAGTGCCTAAAGGTCAGCAGCAACGAGGACGACCCTTCTATAGCTTAGGTAGCGGTTCAAGACTTCTCTCACAAAGAATTTTATTTTTTTTTGGATAAAGAGAGTGTATAATAACTCAGTGCAAAAAAATACAACAATGGAGGACATCTGTCCTCCAAGATGTAGCTAATTACATATGAGCCCAGTTCCTCTGCATAGCCCCTAAAAGCCCCATCAGTCGTAGCCCATAAAGATGCCAGATAAGTGACTCTATCCCACAGGCCACAGCAAATCAACCGAGATGGCCACGCATTGAAGACCCGAGCATTCCTCTCTAGCCAAAGACACCAAATGATCGCAGAGAAAAGCATAGCGCCATAACATCTTCATCTCCTTTCTGCTCCCGAAACCCACAAATCTCAATTGAAGAAACTTACTCCTAAAATTTGAAGTTGAAATTTCTAGATGGACTAAATTTTGGAGATTAGAGAGTATCATGTTAACACTCTCAACAACCCTTGAACATAAAGTAAGAAAGCAGTGAATGATTTAGTAATGTATTATTTGGTCCCAGGTGAAAATGCTTGATCCAAATTGCAAGATAGAAGATTTTTTTAAGAAAACACTAGATCCACAGGTATCTTAAACTATAAAAAATGATATTGCTGTTCTCCAATATATCAGTGCTCTGTCACTTGATGAGCGACTGACAGAGTTGGGAATAAACTGGGTTCCTTGCCAGTCCTAATTACCCTATGCCAGAGGCTTTGTGACTCACGAGGAATCCGCCACAATCATTTGCCCACAAGGGTAACATTATTGCTCACTAACCTGCCAAAACCCAAACCCCCCTCCAACTTAGGCCGACACTTCTTATCCCAACTTACCAAATGATCTTTCCTTTCCCCATCCACACCCGACCACAAGAAAACCTGCACCATCCACACCCGACCACTGCGCCCACATCATCCCGAGCCAGCCATCAGCTGTATCTTCACGAGGTTGGATGGAGAGGAGATTACCTCTCATTGGGAGGCAAGATAACCATTTTGCAGTCATGCCTTTACAATACTCCCTCGTACTACCTCTCACTGTATAGAAGTCCAGTTGTTATGGCTGAGAAATTAATGCAACATATCTTGTGGTCAGTTGTGTAGGTGTAAGAAGGAGGGGGGTTTGGGCATCGACAGGTTGGTGCATCAAAATGTTGATTTGGTGGGCGAGTGACTGTGGGCTTGTGGCATTGTTCACTTGAGACCGATGCGTTGTGGCATCAAGTTTTTAAAAGTATGGTTTGCAAGATAAAGGGTGGGATTGCTCAGGTAGGGGTGAAGACTACGCATGCTTGCCTGTGGAAGTTTGTGTCAAATGTCTTCTCTGTTTTTGCCTTAGAGTTGAATTTGGAGAATTGTTCTAGGATTAGATTTGGGATTATGTGAAGAAAGATAGACAATCTTTTTGTACGAGATTTTCCCATTTCCTCCATCTCCCATGTCTCTATAACGCTACAGTGTCGGACAAATTATGGAACTTTTACCTACAGTGGGCTATGCATGATCATGATTGTGAGATGAAGGAATTGCGGGGAGTTTTAGAAACCGTGCATCTTTCAGGCACGGAAGACTCTCGGGTGTGAAAAGGTGATTCTACAGAGGTCTTTTCATGAAATTCATTTTTTCGTTGTTTGGAGGCTTCTTCACAGTATCATTGGTTTCCTATTGCTAAATTTCTTTGGACGGCGAAGGCACCTCTAAAGCTATGGGCGTTTTCTTGGGCATGGGCATTGGGCAAAATTAACACAAGAGATGGAGGCCTGGGGGATCCATTCTACTGATGTTTGTGTATTTTGTTAGGCTAGTAATGAGATAAGTAGATAACATCTCCTATATTCTTGCATTGACCATTATTTGTGGGGAAATTTGTTTGGAGTGAGGGGGAGGCTTTGTTATGTCCTCTTATTGTCTTTGATATTTGCAACCTCAGTTGGTGGGGTTTGGTGGAGAGAAGGAGAAGAAGAGTTGTGGAATGCACTCTGGGTAATTTATGGAGTATTCGATTAGAGAGGAATGTGCACGTGTTCTCTTGCCCATCATTGTCACAAGAGTTATTCCAGGACCGCATAACTTTTGTAGCTTGTTTATGCACTAAGGCAGTGGGGGCAATAAATAGTTACTCTCTATTGGAGGTCCAACATAATTGGACTAACTTATAATTAGACAACTCGTAGAGGACGACTAGTCCTCTTATGTTGTTTTCTTGATCTCTATCAATATATAAATTTTCTTGTCCGAAAATATGAAACAAAAAATGCTCTTTGAACAGAAAACTGGGAAAAAAAAAAGGTTCTTAAATAATCAGCAACTACAGATTCAACATAGCAAGCTTTTCGATGCAGAGGTTCCAGCTAGCTTGCTTGGATATACTACACTAGAAACCTCGAAGCCAAAAAATAATTGAGACACCCTACATCAAAAATAAGCAAAGAATATTACCTGTGTAGTCTTCCCACAACCAGTCTCACCAGATATGAGCACCACCTGCATGGAGAAAATAACATTGATCAAGTTGTGGAGCCAAAATTCTAAGCATGGCCAACTAGAATAGAAAGAGTAACAAGAAGAATACTGAAAGAACCCAGCATAAATACTGCAATGTGGATCCCACAGCCTAACCCCAAACATACAGATAAATCTTTCAAGAAGACCCTCAACGGAAAATATTTCATATAAAGATGAATGTATTAGAGTAGAAAGAGTCATGTTGGTACTTAGAAGCTGTAATAGTTGTTCAAGTCCCAAATATTTAGAGGAAATAAACGTCTTACTCCACTACCTCGACCAATCAATGCCTAACTTAACCTTGGTAAGTGATAACTTTGGTGTTCTGCCTAGCTTTACCTTGGTAAGTGATAACTTCGGTGTTCTGCATATTTCCCCTCTTTAGGACAATTCAATAACTCAACTCATGATGAAAGAGTTCTAATAATTAAATTCCAACCTGTTTAGTACAACAAACCTTCCCAAATAGCCCAGTGAAAGACCTTTGGTAATTGGTATCACACAAGAGTCTCTGAACTCTTCAATTTACTGGTCAACACGCTTGCTGAGATGGTGGGCAAGAGAGCAAAGGCATAAATGAATGGGGAAAAGTGGCCAAGGTGCTCAACAAAAGAAGTTACCTGTCCCTCCACACAGAATTTTATATTTCTGGCCAACTGAAGCGATTTTGGACTCTCTAGTTGATTTGCACATGCAAAGTTCAAGTGCAAGTGTATTTTCTCGGACTTCCAAGCCTTTTTGCTTTTGGTGTGGGATCGGGTGGTCTACATGGCCTCTCTTTGGGCCAAAGATGTTGAGGCTTTTAATTTTATTGTTGATAAAGAAAAATAATATTAATAACAAAAAAGAAGCACAGAGGAGGACAAGGAGTCCTCAAATTAAAAAAAAAAAAAAAATACAAGTTACCCCAGTGACATTGGATGTCAGTGAGAGTGATCCCCCGAAAAACCCCAGCCGATTTGACCCAAAGAGAAGCCATATACACAATGCGACCCCAAACAAACTCTACTGGATTAGAAGTCCCTGTAAAGATATGGTCTGTTCCAGCCAAACACATAAAAGAAGTGCCAAACAAGCACACCTCCAAAGCAACTTACATTCCTTTCCCCGCCCCAAACCAACATACCGAATCTTCAAAAGTTGCATAATATTACCAGGACTAATAATACACTCCCATTTAATCCCCAAAAGCTGGTGCCAAAGAGATATCGCAAAGTCACGAGGCAAAAACAAGTACGGGAAGGTCTCCCCATCCCAGATGACACATAACACATTGACTCGGAAACAAAGCACATCTAGGTCGGCGCCTCTCCAACACATCATGGGTGTTGATTCTGCGTAGCACCAAGATCCAAACAAAGGCACACACTTTTAAGGGAACCTTAGACTTCTAAATATAGGTGACTAAAAGAAAGGAAGGAATGAGGGATCTTGTGGTGGTAGGCTAAGGTGGTGAAGGAAGGACTTGCAAGAGAACTACACTGGAGAATCCCCAACCCACACCACGGTGTCACTAAAGGCTGCTGGGACTTTTATGGGGGTGATTCTCACTGAAATCTAGCGGCTTTGGGGAGACTTGCAGAAATTCTTTTGAACCATTTAAGGACTCGTTGTCCTCTTAAGCTTGTAATTATCTTCAATTTTGGTTTGATACAAATTTTTATTATTAAAAAAAAAAAAGGGTTACCCAATTACAAATTAAGAAAAGCCAACAGTCAGGAACTAGGTCAAAATATATGTGCAAGAACTGCTATTGTCAGCTTTGAGAAAGCTGTAAGTGTCACTCCCTGGCACTGGCCGATACATAAGCCAAATAACACCAATCTACTAAAATTCTGAAAGACTCCTTTACCCGCTAGTAAATCAAATAGAGACAGGACCTCGTTTACATGATCCCTTGAACTAGGAGAGAATACAAAAACTCAAAAGCCAAAAGATGAAATATGAGGTGGAAGAACACTACATCAGTACATCTGCTTCGAAAACCAAATAGATTAACTATGAGGACATGCTAAAATAGCAGCGCTATCAAAGAAGCTTTTTCCATGCTCAGTTACCACATCTAGAAAATTAACACAAGTTGCCAGAAAACTTATGCTGTTCTGCAACTACAAAAGCTATTCATAGAACTCTGCAATCGCCAAATGTACAGCACATATACACTGCCAATGCCACAGTACATATATAAATTGAAAAGAAACAATTTTTTGGCACTACAAGTGTAAACATAGACATGTATGGAAACAAAACCTGATGAGTTGCGATCGTTGATGTAATAACATCCTGGAAAGATGCAATAGGTAGCTTAGACCTCTTCTCAGAAATCTGCAAACATAAAATCCAAACAGAACTTTTATTCAAGTGACCCATATCAACAAAATTTAATCTAACTAGGTAAAATGTGTATTGTCCTATGAGAAAAAATAAGTATGAGTTCCAACATTGGGATGAATACCTCTTTTAGTTTTGGTGTCTTCTCTACTTTGCAAGCAAGTGACGACACCCTTTTCTCTATATCTGCCTTGGTCATTAGAGGCTTAAGGAAAACATCATCTCTTTTACCCCGTGACTTGTGGGTATTTCCAGAGTCCTTATAAAGATTTTGTTTACCTACTTCATCTTCACTGGGTGGATAATGCATAAATAAGTCCATTAGGACCCTTTTAGATTCTTCTGAGAGTGTAAGTAAGCTGACATTTTCCTTCCTTTCTAATGTTTGTGACTTTTTCTTGCTCTTGTAGACTGAGACACGTCGTTGATTCCCTTTCCTACGAGGAAAAAAAGATGAAGCCAAGTTATAGAAATGGCAAAAGCCACATGTTCTAAGATGCAAGGAGCCAAATATTGCATGTAATAGAAAACGTTTAGTGATTTTAAGTTCAGACACCACCATAGTCTGGAAGAATTCCTCAGAAATCTTAAAATCATTCTGAATTCATAGTTCAAATTCAAATCAGTGTTATATGGACTCACCCAGAACTCTTTGATTTCAGACCCATTTTCCTGGACAGTAGATGAACCGCTGCCCGTTCATGGTTGGACATGTTAGCTTCAAATGTATACACTGCATCCAAAAGACACTTGTATATGTCATCCAAAAGACACTACTACTATGCTAATAAGGGCAAGATGCCCAAGATGGATTCAACAATCAGAAAGTTTCCTAAGCAACCATAGGAATTGGAGTAGAGTGAGTCAAGTGATAACCAATAACAAATTTGATCAAATTCTTATTCACTAGAAGAGTACTATGTGCTTGTTTGAACAAAAAGAAAAGCTGTGTCAGCACAGGATAATTAAGACGATTACATGACTGCTTTGATATAAACATCAATATCCCTGCAAAGTGGAAACACTAGGTAACGAATGAAATATAACAGAACACACATTAATCTTTCAAGACTCTACATTTCAACTTGAAATAGCAGTGTTTAGTGAGAGTACCACACCTAGCAGGGGCAAATTTTAGGCAACAGCCATCACTCCTAAATACCGTTTTTATGTGTTAGAAGTGTTACACTATACAGAGACAAGTTACTCTTCACGGAATGGTTAAGGCCTCACTTTAATAAATGTCGTTCATGGGTTCAATCTTGGGCATCCAATTTTTTTCCAGGTCCCGGCATTATGCTTGAATACTTCAATCTATGCCAAAATACACACTATTTGAAGTGATGAGTGCAAAGCCTAGACATGTACTGTACCCATGGGGATAATAGCCGAGTTCATAAAACCGACACAGCCACCTAGATACCCACTCACGAGCATGATACGCTTAAACATGTGTGCACAAGTGCATTGCACACATAGAAAACACGGCAGAGCAAATAAAGGATAGCAAAAATTGTAACTATACAGCTGTTGTAAAACCAAGGCATCAGGCTAAGGACCAGGCTAACCATGTTTGCATATATATAAACACTACATTGGTAACATGTCTAGGTAAAGTAAAATCTGAATCAAGAAAAACACACCAAGGTGCAAGGAATTTGGTTAATTGAAGGGATTGAACGAAATGGGAACAAAATAAAGGAGGTTGGAATTGGGTAACGAATCATAAGGTCCAGCCACCAAAAGGTTGTTCAGTAGAAGACAAAACAAAATCCCTTCTCTAATAACTTTTCCTTTTTTTCTTTTATTACCCTTTTTTCTGAAATTGTAGGTATAAGTACCTGTACCACCTCTCTTTCCCTCTGCCCCACCCCCATGCTGCCAAATCCTTGGCACACACAAGCCAACACGAAACTGAGAAAATCTGAGACATCTAGATATATTGAAGATTACAACATTCAACATCAAAGCCATGTGATCATATAGTTTCCTGCATCATACCCATTCTTCTCAACTAATTGTAGCTCTCCTCTGAAGTTAGTGGCGCCAAAGATGATACAGTTTTAGATAGTGTGGGCAGGGAAAAATTCATCCTTCAATATAATCAACTCATGATTGCAAAGTAAAATACCATTGATTCCCATGAATGATGCCAAGTAAGTGAAACTTATTGTCAAGAGAAGCAATGTCATACAAAAAGTATCCACGCATCCTTCCATTTGTCAAAAATCATGGCAAAAAGGAAAACAAAAGCATTGGCAGGCTTTGCAGGCCACAGAAATATATAAATAAACAAAAAAACCGCTGCAATCGTTCAACTAGTTAACGAAAGAGACCAATTCAGAACCTTTGCCACTGTTGATGAGTCATTACAGCAGCATACCTAGGCTTCTTCATAATAACTCCATTTTCAACGATCTTGGCTTCTTTTATCACTCAAACACATGCAACATTTTTTATTACGGAGATGCTCCTAGGCCACTCCTAAATTTGTATTCTTCCAGCACATACTTCATCACTATCGCACATTCCATATTTGTAATCCGAACATAATGTACCCTTATCTAGCAATAATATAGTTTTGACTAATTTTTGCTACCCTCACTGTTACTGAAGCCTTTCCACATTTACCCAACCACTCTCTTTTCTAACATCATTCATAGTTTCATACTCAAGCTACAGATATTTTGTATAAAATGAAAATTTCTTAATATCCCACCTCAAAACTGAAATGATATCTTTCTTGAAATAGAGGTATATGAGGCAACATAGCTTCCTATCTTGCAATTGTTGCATACATAATTAGAAATAAAAAGAAACCCATTTCAGCATTCATTCTTAGAACAAAAGGCAACACACAGCTCTCTACAAAAACAAACAAACAAATCTCCAAATACAAAAAATTCAGCATTCAATACGAATTCAAATTCATTAAAATTGAATATTGTTTCAAAAGGGTGGAGAAAAACGGCACCTTCATCATCAGAAGCCTGGAACTGGTTAAGCACTTGGGAGACTTTGATACGTGTGGCTTCACCAACGCCAGTGGTGTCATACCCTTTTTGCCTCTTCTTCTTCCCCATTATCGTGATTTTCTCTCTCCTCCTCTTCTTCGGTTTTGTGAAGAAATTGAACAATGGAGGTCTGGTTTTTGAAGGGAGAGAGAAGGGGAAAGTACTCTAGGGTTTTGTAAATTCCTGGCGTGCACGATTAGTGGGGTGACTTTTATTTAGAGAGGCCGTGACTTTTATTTAGAGTGGCGGTGACGGCGGTGGCGTTGGTGGTGGTAGGCGCCGCTGGCGCTTGGGCTGTGCTTCTGAGGGGAGAATATACCGTTAGGGAGTTTTTGTTGTAGAGGTTTGTAAACCCTAAGCCATAATTTTTGTTGCTTTTACTATTTTGCGACTTTGTCTAAACTCTAACCCTTATTTGTTTGCTTGGGTGTTACAACTTACAAGTCCAAGGTAAACTTCTATCCGAATATTCTCAAAGTGTTCTTTTTTCTTCTTTTTTATAATAAAAAACATATAGGGTTGCTCGTTTGTTGAAAATTGTTTATATACGGCTTAGTTGAGAAAATTGAAAACGGCTTATTGCTAAATGAAAACACTTGAATGTCCTGTTCAAATAGAAAATAATAATATTTGTTATCAACAACATAAAAAAATTCGCCACCTGCTTTCTCATAGTCATAGATGTCATTGTTATCCTTACAACTAGCTTGACAATGGATGTCATTGTTATCCTTACAACTAGCTTGACAAGGCTCTCACCCATTTTCGACCACGTGGCTTTTTTTGTCTCTTTTTATGAAACTCTGTATTATATAATTTCTCACGACGTTCTTTCTCCCTACACTTCGAGTGATTTGAAGTACCATTATTGGTAACCTCAATATGGAGGTAATATTAGTCTTAAAAGATGCTTGTCTAAGAGAGTATTTGTGGAGGAGATAAAATTATGTGAAATTGAAAATAATGATTTCATATATTGATAACAATAAAGTGATATCATTGCATAGTAGTGATGCTCGCACGCTAGATGTGCAAAGTATTGTGTACCAGTACATGCAATATGAATTAGGTCATAAAAAAATATACTTATTCACTCTCTAATTATTGTGATTTCCTACCGCCTCACAATTGAAGTCGCATGCCCATGTTTTCCACTAATGCCACAACCATATTACACTATCCGTTGCCACCATTCATCGCTTATCATCATAGCCTAATCCCAACTGCCGTTCACTGGTACAGAGTTATAAAAGGAGAGGGAGCTAGAGAATTATCTTCACTTGGCTATCCCAACCATCGGCTCTTGTATCTTACCCTTGACCACTGTTTTTTGGTCTATCTCACCTTTCTCTTGTTAATCTATTTTATATGCCGTCATGTACCACTGCATTGTCACTATTATGGTTGTAATCGATTCACACTGCCTCCCCCCCCCCCCCTCTGAAATATGTCATGTTATCCAAATATAGGGGTTTGGAATGGGATCACTGTTACTTGTATGCTATAAGTTAATAACCATCCCAACTTGTTGATTACTTCAGAATCTAAATTGTTATTCACTTGGTTAAATATTGATTCTCAAATCGGACATGAAATTTCTCATTTGGCCTGTATATGTATGGTTGATCGAATGATTCTCCTCCTCCTAAGTTTTGTAGAGGTTGGTGTTAGCAAATATTGGCTCCAACAACAATCGCTTTTATGGTCATAACCTTGGATCACATTGCTTTGTGTGTTAGCTGTGTAATCTTTTTCTCCCCGCTCCCCCCTCTTTTAATTTAGCCCCTTCTTATATGTGTTTTGGTTCGTGACCTCATGGCTACCGATGTTGTATTATCTGACAGTGTTTTATGTGCTTTGTTTTGTTTCCACCCTTTTAGATACATATTTGAAGGTGGCTAGTAGTTCGTGTATTCATAATAGCAGCTATTTAAATCATGCTACTTCTCCCTTGTCCTTTTTAGACTCACCCCATTCTTGGGACTTTTAAATAAATTCACCGTACCTAGTATGGACAAATTAACACTTTGCAAATACAAAAGACGCAAATTGTGAATGAATCTTATTCATACCGTTGTACTCAATTCAAGATCTGCTCAAGATTAGAATCCCCTAATGCCTAATCCTTAAAGAAAAAAGAGTTACACACTTGTGCAACCGTATAATCGTTAGACAACCTAATTTAAGGGTGACTTGTATGCAATTTAAAGGTGACTTTTAACGACTTAGAGGCGATCTCTTACAACTTATGGTAATTATATAAATTTGCGATAAGTTGTAAGAAGTCATGCTAAGTTGCTAAAATTAGCCCCTAAATTACGAAAAGTTAAGGTTATACAATTGTAAACAAAAATAAAAAATAAAAAAATGGGCCATTGCGTGGCTACACAACTTTGCGTTTATTTCTTGGGCACCAAATGTGTGCTCATCTAGAAAAGCCCAAGCCCTCAAAAAACTAAACAGAACCTTCGAGGCCCCCTTCGATTATTCCACTTGAGTTCAGTCTCCAATCCACTCAGCATCCTTCCTTTTCTCTTCTCATCCCAGCAACCACCCCCAACCGGCCGGCGACCACCACTTGCGGCGGTTCTGCACCTCCATCTCGGCGGCGAGGTACTCTTATATTTTTATTTCATCAACTCGAATTATTTTTTATTTTTTTGTAGAATTCTGCGTTTGAATCATCTTGAATTAAAATTCTTCACATATAAGTAAAAACCTTAATTGGCAATGCTCAATCGAAGGTTTTTTTTTTTTTTTTTTTAGTTGTTGTTGGAACTTCAAATTTCAAACCTAAGTGTGTTGATGGTAACAATTAATTGCATTAAAGATTCTTGCGATTGTTTGTTTTGTTTTCTTGGCGGAATTGGGTTCTTTAATCTGATGAATTTGCATTATTTCCGTTATATGCAGTGATATTGAGGGGAAAATTCTGGTTGATTAATAATTCATGAGGTGGTGAGCAAATTTGTTTGAGCTGGGAATATGCATGCCATTCAATTGAACCATGCGTTATGCCCTCAGGCTTATCAGAGAACTACACCCCATGTACAACGGCAAGACCCTTTTCAGTCTGCTATTATAGCATCTTCCCTTCGGCTTCCGAATTCTCGCAAACTAACGAATGGCGGGCAGAAGTGCCTATGTTTGGCGCCAGTTTGTATGTCTCGCGATGGAGCAGTATCTGGGAATGGAGATCAGGTAAAATGAAGGGTTTTATTTGGCTTCAATGTATTGCAGGTTGTTGGATAGTTCATTAGTATTTGGGTTATGTATCTTTGTTTGAAGGGGAGAAGGGAAATAGAGCGATTCGAATCATGTAATCCCTCATAAAAAGTTTAGTTTAGTTTTTGAGGGTTAAATCTTGGATGGATTTGGTGCCAGTATCTATCCTTGCTCGCCTTATCTGCCTCAATTGCATTCATGAAAGAGTAACTCTTCTGTCATTGTAAATGCAACTAGTCTATACCGTGTAGAGAAGTTCTAAGGTAGTGACGAAGAGCAATTTATTGGTTTTTCATGATTACTTTTCTTCATATTAAGCTACTCTTGAGTATGCGGATGTCCATGCATTCAGGATTTTGTTTTGTCATCTTTTTCATTTTCATTGGAATGTTTTCCTCTATTGATCCTTCAAAAATAACTTGTGTGTTTGTCACACGTAAGCCTGATTGCATTGTGGCCATCTCAAACAGGCCACAACCATGTTCCTTTCAAGTTTAATGTATTTGTACTTATATGCAGTGCGTTGGTGAAACTGGTTTTTTGTCTTTTCTGAATTGATCGTCTTCCAAATAGTGCCCTTGAGGGTGGGGGGAAGTTAGGGATGTAGTATGGATAGATATAAGTTCCTTGTTTAATTCTCTTTGAACTTTGTAAGAGTGGTATTGTAGGTTAGGTTTTCTAATTTTGTGGCCGATTCATCTCAATGTTTCATTTGCTTTCTAATTTCTGTTTCCATATTTTGAACACTAAGAGCAGAGACCTTTATGGAAGTCTTTCGGAAATGTCTTTGAGAAATTTGGGCCAAAACCTTCTATCGAAGATGTATTGAAACAACAGATTAAGAAGGGAGAATATTATGATGAAGGTGGCGATGGCGGAAATCCTCCAGGGCGTGGAGGAGGAGGTGGTGGTGGTAATAGTTTTGGCGGATCTGAAGATGAAGGCTTCTCTGGGATAATAGAAGAGACTATACAAGTGATCTTAGCCACCCTTGGGTTCATCTTTTTGGTAAGAATTGCAGTCCCATTTCTCAGGATCTGACTCCATTTAAATTGGTGTTGGCCAAACCTTTTTGCTCTAGACTGATCAAGTAGAGTAAACATCAAACTATATTAAACATTCAACATTCAAAATCATTTTCACCATTTGCCACAAATAGTATTCACAACAATGCACGTTAGTGTTTATTTCACTAGGCTACCATCCAACATTATTATTAAACGTTAATTCAAACATTGAACATTCAAAATCATATTCACCCACTGTTCTCCAGATGTCATGTGTGATTACTTGTTCTCAAAATATTTGACATAACCATATATGCACGTTAGTGTCTAGTTTAGTTAGCTTGTTGTATTATTCGCTATATTAACCTATTCGTAAACTTAAAGAGTTAAGAGAAACTTCATTATTAGAAATTGCTGCTGCATACCTGCAACCAGTGTTTAAGAACAGGTTGTGTGGACAATCGTTGGTTGCTGATGCTATCAGCTTATGGTTATGCTGCAGTACATTTATATCATCAACGGAGCAGAGATGACAAGACTGGCTAAGGACTACATCAAGTTTCTATTTGGAGGCAAAAAGAGTGTCCGTCTAACGCGTGTATTGGATGAATGGGAAAGTTTCTGTAAGTCGCTGAAAGAAGAGAAGGAAGTTGACAGGTTTTGGCTGGAGAAAGCGATTATCAACACACCGACATGGTGGGATCATCCCGAAAAGTACAGGCGCATTCTCAAAGCTTACATGCAAATGCAATCGAGATCCGATGACTGATGTTTCTATCCCCAAGTTGGCCTGTCATATTCTTTCCTCCTATTTCACCGCCTCTATGTCCAAATTTGTACATTTTTACTTCTTGGTATCATCAGACCTGTGCAGCAAGAATTTTGCGAGGAATCGTGGGATTCATGTTCTAAAATCTTAATCTTAGTGTATACTTCCACAACTTACCAGTTACCAGCAAGGGTTTGTCATTGGTCGAAATATGCTAGGGCATTATATTTACCCACATATTTTTACATTGAGTTTGGGAACTTGGATTTGAAATTTAGGATTTGAGATTAATTTATATATGGATGACTTGGATGAAGGTAGGTTTGGAATTGATTCAATTTCCTACCCTTTTACCTCTTAAATGACACTCCACCATCCCGTTGAAAAGGGAAAATACTTGCATATAAAGTCGAAGATTGTTTGAGAACATGCATATAAGTCCAAGATTTGGGATTAATTTGTACGAGAATGAATAAGATAATTGCGAACTTAAAATTGAAATTGAGCTGAATTTAAAATATTTGTAAAGCCCCGAATTTTGGGAATTTTAGATAACATCCCACCATCATAAAATTCAAGTCCATAAGTATGTATTTTAGTCTAATTTCATATGATTTTGATAGTAATTAGTGTGTTAATTTCTCCTTTGATTCTTGCTTACACATTTGTTTTATCCAATTTATTTAGGTTTATGATGATTTTGGGAAAATCTGAATTATTCTTTTACTTCTAGATTATGCTTTTCTTTCATCATTTGTGTTTGAAATAGGATAATTTTGGATAGATGCGACGGCTGCAATGTTTTTTAAGCATGGAAAATTCATGGATTGGAGTATGGAGTTGGAAATGGCAAAACATGACAGGATCATATACTCAACAATATTTTACCATAAATATTCATCATGAGATAATTTTCACCTTTTTCTTTTCTTTTTTCTAGCCATGCCCGCTTTTTTAACGGAACATTATCTTCACAAGCGAAACACGAATGACAACTTCATATTTTTTTAAAATTTTTTGTTGTGATTAATATTAGCACACAATTGAAATTTAGATTTAATTTAAAGAAACTAATTATCCATTTGTAATTTGCATGACCCATCCTTATCCTCAGAAAAAAGCCAAACATTTAGTTGGCATAAAAAATAAAATAAATAAAACGACCAAATTTGGAAAATTGTAATTTATTCCATATACAAAAATAAGGACAAGTTAATGATGAAGAGTGCACCTCCATAATTACACCAAAGTACTTCTGAAAAACGTGAATGCATGATTTTATTTCCGAGTACATCAAAAAGAAAAAAAAGAAAGTAAAGATACTCTTTGACACTAATTAAGCACATAATTAAGTACTTATCTGTACTAATCAAATTTTTGGCGCCTAATGACGTACGCTAATTGCAATTTACCTCCCCTAATGAAGTAGTAGACTCATTAAACAGGCAAGCTTAATGGCTTTACATAATTAGCCTCTGACTAATTCTCCCATTTCCCCAAATCTCTTTCTCTCCTCTATTTAAACAACACAAATACCTCCCCATTTTCTCTCTCCTATCAAACCGTTCCTATCTCCCCGCCAATTCTCTCTCTCTCTCTCCTCGTTTCCCCTCTTTTCATTTCCCAACAGCTCTTCACTCTACCACTCTTTTTCCTCCATTGATAACACCTTCGGATTGATTTCGATTTTCAGAGAAGAAATCAATGGTGGAAGAAGAGATCCAAACCAAACAAACCTCTATTTCGCCGGGAAAAATGGCTGATTTTCCGACCGAGGAGAGAAAAAGCTCCGGCGAGGTTGATTTTCCGGCGATTGAGAATGAACGAGTTTTGTACCCTCATGAGAATCTCCCGAAGCCGGAGCCACCTGCGGGGGTGTTAAACGACGTCGTTTCAAAGGCTCATTCGCCGGAGAAGCAGGGAGTTTCCGTCGATGTTCCGGCGATCGGAAAGTTTCTCCGGGAGAGGAGGAACAGTTTATCGGCGGCGATATCGAGGCGGATACCTCGAAACGACGGCGTCAAGGGGAGGGAAGGAGGAGTGAGTGAGTTTAATTTGTCTGGTGTTCAAGTGGTGGTGCGAGCGAAGGGGGAGGAAGGGGAAGTAGGAAATGACGGTTTTGCCCCTGATATGGCGAAGCAGCGGCAGCTCAAAGGGCGTGTCACCTTCTTCTCGAGATCCAATTGCAGGTTTGAATTTCAATGCGTACAGTATATTTTTGGAAATGTGATTAAAACAGAGTGCTAAAAATATGATTAAAATGGAAATACAGTATTTGTTTATCTTTGTTACTGAAATTATTATTAGTCACCAATTTAAGAAAATATTTTGAGGTACTGGCAAGTGACATATCTTAATGAATATGTTATTTTAAGTATGTTAAAAAAAATTGTATCCTTTGTGAAGATCTTGTTCACAAAAATGTGATGTGATATAGACTTTCTTTCAAAAATAAGATAATCTCCAAAATGTTATTGCAACTTTGTTGTAACTCACTGTAATTTAATCTTGCTTTAGAAGTGTCTAATTAAATGTATTCTTTAAAATTTCTTTAAATTGGATTCAAAAAGTAAATTTGACATCACAATTGCCAAAGTAGATTTAAGGTTCATGTTATTCTTGTTGTTAAAGCTTTAAATACATTAAACACTTGTCACTACTATAAGCCAACACATTTTTTTTTTTTTTAAATTTACTAAAATAAATTCATCCTATTTATAAAGGTTAAGTGATTAACAATACTGCATGAATAGTTGAACATAATACATAAGTTATGTTTGGCTGGAGACTTTTGAGTTTTTTTTTTGAAGAGTTTCAACTTTGAAGAAAAGAAAAACTCTCAAAAGTTATGTTTGATAAAATGAGCTCAAAAACTCCAAAAACGAAAGCTAAGTAATGAATTCGTCCCCAAAACTAAAGTTCACAACAATAATTTACATATACTAATTTTGCCGAGCATAGTTATATTAGGTGAATTTATAGTACTATCTCCGTTTCGGAATTAGCTTTCAAAAATTAGGAGGGAACAAGTTTTTAAGTTAGTGTTTTTAGACAAATTTATCCTTGTAGTAATAGAATGAATAAAAAATAAAAGGAAAATTTTATGTGGGAGATTAAAGTAATAGAGAGATATTATTGTGAGAGAATAAAATAATAAAAAGAGTTGAGAGTGATTGGAGAGAGAGTGTGTTTTTTTTTTTATTGTATTTGTGAGTTAGTGGAGGGGTATAATAGAAAAGTTATGAGATTTTATGGATTTTGAAAGCTAATTTTGGGACAAAAAATATGATATTTTTGAAAGCTAATTACGGGACGGAGGGAGTAGTATTTAATAAGTTTTGAGTAAAATTGTTTCAAATTTTTAAAGCATGATTAGGCAAGTATCTTTATTCTTTTAAAAAAAATACACTCAATTGACTATACTTTGTGCCATGAAATTCCGTGCAACAGAGATTGTGGGGCAGTGAGAAAATTGCTGAGAGAAACAAACTTAAAATACGCAGAAATCAACATCGACGTATATCCGGCTCGGGAAAAGGAGCTAAAAGACCGGACCGGCGGTTCGACCGTCCCACAAGTGTTCTTCAACGAGAAGTTGATGGGCGGTTTAGTGGCCTTGAACTCGCTAAGAAACAGCGGTTTGCTGGACCGGACGGCCAGGGATCTTCTGGGCAGCAAGTGCCCGGACGACGCCCCTCAACCGCCGGTTTATGGGTTTGATGAACCGGAGGAGGAAAGGTCCGATGAGATGGCTGGGATTGTGAAGGTGTTGAGACACAGATTGCCAATTTATGACCGTTTGATTAGAATGAGGATTGTCAACAATTGTTTTAGTGGTCTTGACTTGGTTGAGACCCTCATGCACCACCTAGGCTGCTCTCGTAATGAGGTATGACTGTTTCTTTTATACTCCATAATATTTTAAATTTTTCATTATATGATGTTGGTAAAAAGTGGATTTTTGTTTGCCGGTTTCTTTGCATTGTTGCTTGAATAGTTGAATTTATTTATTTTGAACTAATCTAGTACTTTAACTAACCTTAAAAACTGTTACACACTCTCTCAAGTTCAGAATGACTGTCCTAGTTAATTTTACATGTAATTTAATTAAGGTAAAATTTGTGACGTCGAATAATTTGATGAGAAAAATGAGTTTTGTAGAATGAATCACGAGAAATTAAAGACATTTTTTTATAGAACATTCCAAAATAAAAGGTAGATAGTCATTATGTCTATGTGAGACGTAGGGCGTATAATATGTGGCCTTACAAATATTTGTCAAATACTTGACACTATGATGGGGGTCTGGACATTTGTCACAAATTATTATTTATGTATTTTTTTTAGCAAGTTTCATACTTGACACATATTTGCATTTGCAGTGGCATATAAGTAACAAAATTTAAGGGCTCTATGTATAACTAAAGATAAATGTTTATAAACATTGGGTCTAATTAATTAAAGGATACAAGGACTCCTACAACTCCTTTCGTACGAGTTTAGTGCATATTTTGGTCGGAAACTTGCAGCTGAGGTCAACTAACATTAGGCAGTGATTAGTTCAAGTGGGTCTTAGTTTGAAGAAGAAGTGCTAATTGGAGTTCCTGTAATTGTTGCCATCAAAAAGAAAAAGTCTAAATGCTTTTATGCATTTAATTATTCTAACATAAAACCAATTCAATTTTAGTGGATTCTAACACTCACATCACGTTAAACAACTTGTTTACTTGGGGTGATGATCTATGCAAGAATGGAGGTCTCTTTCCACTAGCTACTTGACTTCCTTGTGTTTTTTGATTAGGATTTAAAGTTGACTCAGTCAATCTGTTGTGGTTAGGATAAGGTCCACTAATTAAGGGACTTAGTCACTAGATTTCCTGTGAATAAACTAGTACTAGAATGACCTTGTCCAGTTTTGAAGATTTCTAATTGCGTTGTTTAGAAGTTATTTGGTCTATTAAAACCAAATGAAGACATAAACTCTCTTGATTTGTGACATTAAGATAAGCCTCTGCATTTTTTTCCTTCAATGATGACTTTTTCCTCTTTAGTGGAGTGCCATAATAAATGATGGCATTTACTGAGTGTCATGATAGACACAAATGATAATACTAATAGCTTGTGGTAGTTTAGAGGGAAAAATAAATTGCAACTAACAAGGACAAAACTCTTTAAACTTTTAATCAAAATAGTACTATGGACCATGTCCTTCATCAGTTGCCCTTGTTAGACCCTTGATTCCTGGCCATGTGAATTTCTTCTAAATGTTGTCATTTTTTACCCTTTCCAATAGAACTGCTCCAAAACATGGCATTGGCATTTAATTATCCTCCCCACCCAGAAAAGGGGGAAAAATGTACAAAGAGAATACTTTAGTACTTCCATTTGAGTTTGTGCCTAGGAGTTAGTCAAGCCATTAGAAAATAGTGTGACATTTCCCCTATGTTGCCACTTACAGGGTTCTGTCCTTGGGCATGGTAACATTCTTTCTCTTATTGATGCCCTGGTAATGACACTGTGTATTTGGTTATACTGCAGTTTTCTGGTCACATTTCATGGCTTTAGAATTTGTTTTTTTTCTTCTTCTGGTGAGGGACAACGGACATTACGATGTTACATCTTTACCTCTTGAGACGTCACTAGTGACACAAATTACACAAGTTATAGTTTTAAAGTATAATACATAATCAAGAGGGAATACTCGTTCCCTGAGACAGCGTTGAACCCAAACACTAACATAGAGGGGAAAGGAGGTGCCTTTTTGGACTCAATAGGGTGTGATCTTAGCAAACTCTATGCAAAAACAGGGAAAAAC
The DNA here is from genome assembly GCA_030267885.1 of Mesembryanthemum crystallinum. NCBI lineage: Eukaryota > Viridiplantae > Streptophyta > Magnoliopsida > Caryophyllales > Aizoaceae > Mesembryanthemum > Mesembryanthemum crystallinum. The sequence goes on from BSSO01000521.1 coordinate 18,870, forward strand.
AGGGTTCACTCATTTTGAATTATTAATCAAGTCAAGACACCACTACTGAAAAGGGTTTCAGCTCAGCTTGCATCACTTGAGAAACTTTTCCCTTCTCATAGATGATTAAATACTGCTTTAAGAGTATTCGTGATCACATTGTCATTGTAAACAGGCCTGAAACCTACTTCCCATCCCCACTTATCTTGTGAATCTGAAGCAGGTTACTGCCCACTTACCAAAATGTGTTTAACACTCTCTGCACCAACACCTTAGTTTGCGTCCTTTTGAGTTGGGCACGGTAATGATCAGAATGTTTTTAGATGTTAAACTTGTCCCAAGCAGCAGTAGCCAGTGAGCCTTTTGCAAACCACCCGATAACCTTTGTGATGTGAAGATATGCAATGCATATAGCATCTGTTGTCTTGGTGTAAACCCTTTTTTATCTTGACAGAATTCAGTTTCTTCCATTTCCAACATGATATTCAACTGTGCTGGCAAGTAAGTCTGCTTTAACTTTGTGATCCCAATCCTAAACAAGATACAGTGCTGCACTATCAGTCCTTAATCATCTTTCATGCTGTTTCAAAAATCCTAATTCAGATCTGAATTTGGTGATGTAACATGTCAGTTTATTTCTTATTACTGCAAGGACTTTTGGAGGATTCATTGGACAGAAACATTCTTATGTAGAAATGTTTTGTTTTTTTTTTTTTTTTAAAAAGAAAACTACATGGTACAGTTGAACAATCGCATAATCCAGATGCCTTGTGCCTTTTGGAATACATCGTTTAAAAATATTAGCTGAGGGAAATTTAAATAGACACAAGGACCGGGAGCAAAACAAAGTAATTTTCATACAATATATACTAACCATGGTATTGGTGGTGAAGTAAGGATACTGAAGGCTGCTTAACTGTGGAAATGTCATATTTGAAGGTAGATACAATGAAGTAGATAGGGAAATAAGCAAAGTAACATGCCCACTGCACAAAGCATGAATGGGGAAAGACTGAAAGATCAAGAGGATATATAGATTAGAAACTAGACTGATCTCAGATATGGCTAGGAAATACTCAAATAATATGTAAATGAGACTGTAAATAGGGGTTCGTTTTCCATCCCCTAGCCTTTTATGCTCGGCTCTTTCATTGTGTTAGTTTGCCTTTTCAACCTTTCCCCACTAGTTTTCTTTGTTCAACACTTCTTACTCACTAGTATTTCTTTGCTATTACTAGCACCTTCTATAATTTATTTACTTGGTATGTCTATCATTTTTTTTCCCTTTTTTTTTTTTACTCTTCTCCTCTTACCATCATATTTCTGTTTTAATTATTTATTTTGTTTTTGTCTGCACAGTCTATTTTAAGTTATTTTTGGTTTTGTTTTTATTTTTATTTATGATCATTACCACTTCTAACACTTCTTTTTTACTTTTAATACCACTTCTTCGAACTACATTTTTGTACTAAAATTTGTTGTTGGTCTTTCATCACTCCCTCCGTTAGTCGATATTCACATCACTACTGCACTTCCACGAAAACTATGAATTCAATTCCCCCAAATCTTTTGTCCACCTTATTTTCTGTGACACACATCGTTATTAGTCACCGACTTACAAATACCAAAGTGGACAATGATTTAGGGCGGAATGTACATGTTGACTTTCATATGTGTTGTAATGAGGAAGTATGAACACAAGTGGATAGATGTGAGAATAAGACAATATGAAAATGAAGTTTGCTTGCTTCATCTTCGCACGAGCTTTGAAGGATTAACAGTTTACATAATTGGTCCAATCGATGATCTCATACAGAGCAATCAAATTCACTTGCATAATTCAAGCACTAGGCTCCTTTCTTTTATAATTTAAACAATGGTTCCTCCCTATTCGTTACTCCTGTTTTCAAGGATAAATTGATAATCACTTGGAAGTGAAACATCAGTTGTATTTCCAATTTTTTGCACTATACACTGCAATGAAGATGTAATAAGTTACTCTCATGCAGGCAGTTGACATCGGAAAAGAGATTGCAAGGAAGCACTTCATCCGCCATGTCTCTGGGTAAAACATGCTGCTTGTAGAACAGAGATTGAGTTTCTAATATTTTTGCCATGTACTATTACTTACTAATGACTTTTCTATTTTTGTAGAGGAACTAGTTTTGAGGATGGAAACGGGATCTATCGGTTCATTGAGCACGAGCAATTTATTCCAAAATGCTTCAATTTTCGAGGGTGTACAGATGACAGAGAGCCAGACTCTGCTGCTCGAATTAGCGAAAAACTGATGAAGATTATGTCTGCCATACTTGAGTCTTATGCTTCCGAAGACAGGCATCATGTAGATTATTTGGCTATCAGCAACAGTGAAGAATTTCGGAGGTATATCGCTCATTTATCCTTTTTGTTTTTGTTAATCCTTCTCTTAATTGCATAATCTCCATTGCTCTGCTGCAGCTGTTTTGGTGCCTGCCTAGCAAATGAAAATGAAACACAACTTTTGAAGTTTAAGATCTTCCAATGCTTGAAATTTTAGCACTTTCACTTCACTTTTCTTGCAATGCCTGTGGACTCTATCACTTCAATCAGACTGTAGATGTAAGACAGTTATAATCATTACGATGAAGTGTGCTTACCTTGTACTGGCGTGTGGATCGCAGATATCTAAAATTGGTCCAGGGTCTTCAGAGAGTGGATCTCCTTACTTTGTCACCTGATGAGAAGCTTGCATTCTTCTTGAATCTTTACAATGCAATGGTCATACATGCTGTGATCAGGAAAGGATATCCAGAGGGGATGATTGAGAGGAAATCTTTTGTTTCCGACTTCCAGTACCTACTAGGAGGCAATCCATATTCTCTTAATGCAGTTAGGAATGGCATACTCAGGAGCAATCGGAGGGCTCCTTATGCCTTGGTCAAACCTTTCAATGCTGGAGATAACCGTCTGCAGGTAAAATATGTAACTTCCTATTTTGTGGCATATGTTGATAATAATGTACTCTTTTTCAAGTCTCATGGTCTCTTCTTCCGTTTCTTTAGTTGGAGAATCAACTTGCATTTGTGGGTTTCTGTGGAGTTGATAGGGTTCATCTGAATATATTCTCAAGCAGCTTGTTTTTAATCACAATCATATCACCTTTATATAAAATAAAAAGCACAATCACATAATGTTCAGTTGCTCTCCAACTTACACTATGATCCTATAAATTTTCGTCATGATTGTTTGATTTTATGGCCACTTTGCATCCCAGTCCTTTAGTGTTCTGCCTACTTATGGGTTGTGTTTAAAACTGAAAGTACTTTGACATTAGAGCTGTTGTAACTTTCTCCTGTTAGCTTGGCATAATTAATGTCTCTCATCGAGAGCCTTGAAAGGAACTATGACATTAATTTCTTCCCTTTTGTATGTTTCCTTTGCTTTTAGATCTTCCTCTCCGAGTAGTTCACAGGTACCTTTTGCAGTAGCCCCCATTACGCTGCTTTTTTGCTGCCAATCACTCTTTCCTAAAATCAAGCTCATTTTCTTATTGTAGTAATTTATTGGGGAAAGGATAGGCAAACAAAGAAATGTACGTTATACCCTTATACTAGTATACAAACTCATGTATGATCATTGTTTCATGGAGTGTATTGGATGCCTGAAATATGCGTCCCTTACCTTTAGCTCACATATCTCCAGTCTTCAGCATTTGCTTTCTTTATTCTTCTGAAGCCATGGTGGCTGTTATGGACTTTAAATTTTTTGGATTCACAAGCAGTGTATTTGAACACTTATTATGTACATGGTTTCACTCTTTCAGAGCCAGAAATAAAATGTGAAATACCACTTCGTGCAAATTACATTCCATTTAGATGCACTAAAATTTTCTGATGCCCTTGTTTGTTGTAATTTCAGATGGCTCTACCTAATGTCAATCCATTAATTCATTTTGGACTCTGTGATGGAACAAAATCAAGCCCACCAGTGAGATTCTTCACATCCCAGATCGTGCAAGCTGAGCTAAGAGCTGCCACAAGAGAGTACTTCAGAAGGCACAGAGTGGAGGTGGACTTGCTCAAAAGAACTGTCTATCTCACTTCTATTATGAAATGGTAAATCATCAAGAGATCACTCTTATTTTTTTTTTTAATGTTGCATTAGTTGAAGTATTTTTCTGCGGTTATACCAGAAAGAAATATTTTTCCATGGTAAAGTTGGTCAAATTCATGGACAGTGACCAAAACATCAATACAATTATGAATTTCTTCTTGCATCTTTAGGGACAATCTCTAGGAATGTTAGGACCCACGGTTCTACCATACACACCATAACACATTCCGATTCATCATTATTGATAAATCATTCAGATCTCAGACGGTGATAGTACGAGCATCTGTAACAACTGAAGCTAACAATATGAATATATCTCTGCAGGTACAAAGCAGATTTTGGAAACGAAAAAGAAAAACTCAAGTGGATCATGGATTACTTGGATGCAGATAAGGCAGGTCTTTTGATTCATCTATTGAGTGATGGGGGAGTTATCAATATTGTGTACCAAAATTATGATTGGTCTATAAATTCGTAAATTATTCCTTCTGTGATAGTGTCCTGTCCTCTAAATGAGGGGAACGACGAGAAACATGTGTAGTATATAGTAGAGAGAGGCATTGTGTATAATACCATACAGTTAATATTATCTCCCCTCTGAGTAGACCAAAGCTTAGGGAGAAATGTTGTTTCGGAATCGTTTGTTGTCAACAAAGGCTTGTGCTTCAAGAAACAATATTTTGTATACATCTTTATAAATGCTCTTAGTTCTGTTTACTTTCTGAAATATTCAACTAGAGCTTGATAAACAGAGTATGAACAAAGTTACTGGGTTCATTTACCATTCATCAATAGAAACAGAGGATACTGAGTAAATGAAACATGTGCAGCAGATTAAAGTTAAAACAACTAGCTAACAAAGTGACATACAGTAATAAGCTTGTTGAGCAACTAAAATTTGAAGTGTTAAATTCATAAAGCAACGACTGTCAGAACACAGAACAAAATACTCATTTACAGCATTTACGTGTAATTAGATGAACCAAGATTACAAATTCAATCAACAATTGAATCAATGTAAGCCCCAAAAGAATTCTAATACTAGAGTGTCCTCGGCCTAGCTCAGTAACCATATTAAGAATTTCTAATACTAGAGTGTCCTCGGCCTAGCTCAGTAACCATATTAAGCTTACTGCGCAACAATTCTACGAGACCTAGGACGAGTCTTCCATTTCAAACCAGCAAGATAGCGTTGGATAGGGCTGATTCTCTTCATCTTCATCTTCATCTTCATCTTCTTTTCCTTTTCAAGCCCGACAATAGCAAAACAGACCCTGCCCTTGTAGCGGAATGACCACAGCTGGATCATTTGGTCTTCTTTAAGATCATTTTCTTTCCTGAATTTGTTCCACCCGTTATTCAGCACATATTTGTATTTACGATTCTCTCCATTCTTGCCCTCTGCATAGTCCCAACGCGTCAAATCCAATTCATGCTCTGGAAGCAATGATGATCCGAATACCTTCACTCCAAGGCGGTTCTTATTTCCCTTGCCATTATTGAGTTGAAGCCAACCCTTTTCAGACTCGCTCAGAAAATTAGTGTTGATCACCTGATCACATGGGATCGCCAACCGAGCTTGATTTGTGTCAATATCAGAATATTCCAGATTCCTCTGCATGATCAGTTGTACATCACTGACTTCCTGGTCACCACCCAGAGCTAACTTGATGTATCCCAACAGTGCAGCAGTTGGGTTTATTCCCTCATTGGGTTGGTTGGCGTTTTGGGTTTTCTGGGACTCGATTCCGAAACTCAATGGACCTGGGCACTCTCGTTTCACAGTTGGTGCACTCGCGACACCATCACCAGAGAGCATGACATTGCTGGGTTTCACCTTATCCTCTGTTTTCACCTCCTTATCTTCATCTGGTTCACGTTTAGGCCTAATGCAGAATTGCTTGGAGGGAGGAGATTCTTCAGTTTCGGTTCCGGTTTCAGGAAACGCTAACCTGTAACAGCGTTTCTTGGGCGGAAGATGCTTTTGATCGATCATTTTTTCCACCATGATCAGAGAATGATGCAGTAAACAGAGAGAGAAAAATTGCTATTAAACTGAATTGAGAATGGAGATTGGAGAGAAAATATGAATGGCAGAATTGAAGAATTTTAGTGCAATGAATGAATTAATCACTTTGAGAAATCTTGAAGTAGGGTTGAATTGAATGGGTTTACTCAATATTTATGAGAAATCAAACTTTCCTAATATTTCTTAGGCGGTGCTTTTCTCTGCTCTTTGTAATAACGCGGTTAGTGACCGTTATAGGGAGTGCTTCAGAGCTTGAGGTTTAAGTCAGTAACAAAATTAGGGTTTTCAAATACTTTCCTAAATTTTAATTAATGTTGGATTTTCATCAGATATTATTGGATAAATCTAATAAAATCAAAAACGAGTTTTTACAGATTTTCCTAATTAATGAACTTTCCTCGTTACCGTTGGAGAGTGACTTGAACCTCAAGTTTAAAAAACAAGGCACCGCCTTTGAGAAATTAGGAAACTCAATTTCTTTATAAATAATCCATTGAAGTGTTGAAAACCCTAATTCAGAATTTTCCCAAATTCATCCATCCATTTATCACCTTAAGTAGCTCCTTCATTCTGCCATTGATAATCATTTCTTGAATTGCCAATTATGAGTATAATGATGAACAGCTCTCATCAGAATGTGTCAACAACACCATCCAAATACATTGAACACCAAATAAAACCACAAATAACCCCACCTTCATCATCATCATGTCGTCAAATAGTGATGGTCGAATTTACGATCCAGGATTTCGCAACTCTGCGTTTCTCATACAACCAACCTCCCATCATCCTGGATCAATCCTCCACCACCAAGACACGGTCCTTCAGTCGTGTCGTAATTCGCGACGGCAACCATGAAGATACTACATGGCCTGAGCAGGCAAGGGACACCCTTGTTCACCTAGGTCTTGATCTCCACTTCCACGACGAGGTCATGTACGCCTTAAAGTCTCGAGTCGATGGCATCGTTGCTGACATTGCTGATCAGAACGTGATGGTTTCGATTCTGGTTGAGATCTGCCAATATCATGAGAAGAAGATCAACGATCCGTTGAAGTTGTTTAAGGAGCTCTACAGTCTAGAAAGGGTGATGATGAAGGCGACTAATCCTAGTAATTGTTCTGATTCTAATGTTTGTGCCATCTGTCTCGAGGGAATTTTAGCTGCTGGGGATCATTACAACATTGTTAATGGAGCAAGTACTAATCATAATGGTGATGACCGTGATGATATTTCTTCTGCGTTGAAGCTGCTGCCATGCGAGCATATATTCCATCAAGGTTGCATCTTGAATTGGTTGTATAAGAGTCATTACTGTCCGCTTTGCCGATCTTCTTGCCTCCACTCAAATAGTATGCTAAGATGGTATTTGCGAGCAGGACTAGAGCTGGAAATGTCTACCATAGTGACTGGACTCCTCCTGCGCAGGGTGTGTGTAAAGTGAATACTGATGCTGCCATTTTTGAAGAGGGAGAGGTAGGCTTGGGGGCATGTTCGCGTGATAGTAGTGGAAGAATAATTGCTGTTGCTGGGGGTGAGCTCATTTTTGTAAACAATTTCCAGCAAGGATTACTAGCCTTGGCAGGACTTGATTTTCCGTTTGAATAAAATCACCCCGCCCCCCGTTTTACCCCTAAAAAGAAAAAACTTCTTGCCTCCACTCAATGTATTTACCAGATAATTACTCTGTTTTATTTCCCCAAAAAAAATCCGGGAAAGGATTAGATAAGTCGATTAGTTAGCTCTATTTAGGAAGTTGTACATTGAGCTTGGAAATTAATTGTAGAGTATTTGGAATTCTTTTGTATTCGAAGAATTTAAGTGCCTTTTGCTCCCAATGATAGTTTCAACTTTCACTACCTTTTGTTTTGTGAAATGTATGCATAGTGCTGGTGCTGCAATCCAATTACTTGGCAGCAAAAGCAGGTTGACTAAGTGATGACTGATGGGTTCACTTTATGTGCTGATTGTCTTGCATATAGAGATTGACAGAACTGAGTTTCATAAATGAAACTTTAATTTGTGTTTTGCACATATATCTCTTATAATTAAGCAACATTGATTAATTATATTCCCTAGATGATATTTGAATCTTTTGCTATGATCCTTAAGTACATGCATGAGGAACTAGCAACAAATGATTTATTTTGTCCTGTTCAGCTTTCGCTGATCAGGTTAAGGAATCTGCCAATATATTGTTGAATTACAGCACAATTTGTTGGAGTTATAACGAACTCCCATCGTTGTAGCCTGTAGGAGTAACAATAATTATAGTAACACAATTCTCCTATCCCTTCTCTTTCTCTCTCTATTCCTCCTATTGATGACAGCTCAATTTTCTGGATGTAACATGGTATCAAAGCGCGAAATTGCGTTTTTTCACTAAAATTCTTCTTGCTATCAACTATTTCTTTATTTGGGCGATTTGTTTCAATTTGTCTAAAACAATCAAATTCATTTTCCTCGGTTCTTGCATGCTAAGCCTCCGAAGAAATTCCTCAAAGAATCATGACAACTGATTCCAATTCAACTGAAGACTGGTTGGGATATATGTCTATGAAGCATACATTCTTGTGGAGCTGGAAATGCTTTTATAAAATTGCTTCAAGAACAACTAACCATGTAGTTCCTTATTGGATTAAATGGGGAATTTGAACATGTGAGAGGAAATATTCACATGGTGGAACCGTTACCTAGTCTAAGTCGAGCATATAGACTGGTTTTACAAGAGAAAAACAGAGAGGATTTTATAACACTGTGTCGATTACTTCTGAGTCTGCTGCTCTAGCTACTCCTTTCAAAGAAATTCCAGTTTTGCAAGGAGGAAAGTTATCAAGTGGGAAGAATTCTGGTGCACATAACATTGTTTTTGGCACTACTCCTAGCGGTACACGGTCTAAGTTTTTCTGTGATCACTGCAAAATATATTTGCATACTATTGATAAAGGCAAGCAATTTGCTGGTAATGCACAGGCTGGATTTCTTGGTGGTGCAAGCAATTCCGAGTCTCAGAAAGATGCTCAACCTGAATTTTGTAGTGTTGGGCCTGATGGTTCTCAGCAAGAGAAACAGGGTTCTTTCAATACACAAACTGACAACGGACCTGCTATGCTTACTTAGAAGCAATACATAAGTCGCCAACATCAGGATTCTGACAACACTTATCATGAAAATTCAGCTAGTTCCTCGGCTTTCCAGGCAGGTAAGAGTCTTTGTCCTCTCGCTTCTAGTGTAAACCATAAGTGGATCCTTATTGATAGTGGGGCCTCAGATCATATAACATCTCATCTTGGTCTGTTTATTGACTAGAAAAGCCTACTTAATTTCATGAGCTAGCTAGCAGTATCCCCTACCCAACTGTGATTTGTGTGTAAATTGCTGCAAAACGCACCATAACTCATTCTGATTATTTCACAAATATGAATTTCTCTTTGCAACTTTCGGGACTAATCTCTTGGGAATGTTAGGACTCATGGTTCTGCCAAACGCACCATAACACATTCTGAGTGATTGTTATTCACATGTTATTCAGATCTTTGGTGATAATACAAGCGTATTATCAGTGACAACTGAAGCTAATAATTTGACATATATTTTTGCAGGTACAGCATAGATTAGAAAACAGAAAAGAAAAGCTCACGTTGATCACCTATTGATTACTAGGAAGCAGATAAAGCACACCATTTGATTCATTCGTTTATTATGTGATGGGGGAGTTGTCAAAATTACCAATATCATGATTGGTCAATAAATTCGGAAATTATACAGTAATAAACTCATAAAACAACTGTCGGAGCAAATATTCATTGTGATCAAGTAACAACTTGAAGTACAACTGAATTAATCAAAATAGCAACTACTCAAGGTTGCCAATTCAATCAACAATTAAATCAGTGTAAGCTCAAAATCATTCCTAATAGAGTTTCCTAGGCTAGATAAGCAACCATATTAAGCTTTCTACACTAGAAATCTCTGAGTTCTACGATGACGAGTCTTCTGACAAGTGAATAGGGCTGATTATCTTCATTATTGTTATAATCATCATCGTTGTTTTATTACCATGGGCAGTAGGGCTTGCAAAAACCTCATTCATAGCTCTCTGCCTTGGTCTCTACTGATTTATAAATTATAAAGTACTAAATTCATGAAACAACCACTTTCAGAGCAAATATTTAATTGTAATCTACTAACAACAACCTGAGTTACTAACTGAATTAATCAAAAGTGCAAATAATACTTGTACTAACAAAATCAAGAATTACAAATTCAATCAACAATTGAATTAATGTAACCCAAAATTATTCCTAATAGATTTTCCTAGGCCTAGCTAAGTAACGCGATTTGTCGACATGAACTCTGCTAGATCTGGGACGAGTCTTCCAAGTCAAACCAGCGAAGTAGCTTTGAATAGGGCTAATTATCTTCTTTTCCTTTTCGAGCCCAACAATTGCGAAACAAACCCTATCCTTGTGGCGGAAAGACCAGAGTTGGATCATCTGGCCTTCTTCAAGATTATTCTCTTTCTGAAAGTGCATCCACTTCCTATTCAGCACATATCTATAGCCCTTACTAGCATAGTTCCAACGAGTTAGATTCAATTCACGCTCTTTAAGCAACGATGACCCGAACACCTTCACACGCAGCCGGTTCCTTTTTCCCTTGTTGTTCTTCCGTTTAAGCCATCCCTCTTCACGTTTAGTCAGAAACTTAGTGTTATTTATTTTCGCTCCCGGGATGGACAACCGGGAGTGCCCTGACACAACATCAGAATATTCCATCTTCTTCTCCATGATGAATTTCACTTGACTGACTTCCTGATCACCGCCCAACCGTGATTTGATGTGTGACAAGAGAGAATCTGGTAGTTTTTTTTCTTCAATGGGTTGTTTGAGATTTTGGGATTTTTGGGACTTGATTTTGGAAGTCAATGGAACTGGGCACAGTTGTTTTACAGTTGGTGGCCTCGAGATATCAACACCAAAGAGCATAACTTTGTTGGGTTTCAGATTTTCCTCTGTTTTCACCTTTGTTTCTACTTCTGGTTTATGTTTAGTCTCAAAACAGAATTGCTTTGTGCGAGGAGATGTTTCAGTTTTGGTTTCTGGTTCGGGTTTAGAGACAGAAAAAGCCACAGCGTAGCAGCGTTTCTTGAGTGGAAGATGCTTTGTGGGAGGAGATGTTTCTGGTTCATGTTCGGTTTCAGGTTCAGGAAAGGCCATAGCGGAACAGCGTTTCTTGGGTGGAAGATGCTTTTGATTCATCAATTTTTCCTCCATTGATGTAAGTAAGATTTCAAGGGGTTAATATGAGTGCAGAGAATTTTGTTAATGGCAGAAGCTGAGGATGATGGGTTGATCAAAGAGTGAAGAAAGTAGGGTTCAATTGATTAATAAAGAGTATTATTTATAGAGAATTCCACCTTCCTAATTTCATCAATGGCAATGGCAATGGCAATGGCAATGGCGGTGAAAGAGCAGAGCTTGAGGTTCAAGTCAAGCGTACTTTCCTAACTCCATTAGACAATGCATCGATATTGTAGGGTAATCACAAAATCTAATCCTAATCAAAAACAACTTTTCTAATTATTATTGGAGATGGATTCCTCTGTTTCATTCTTAGTTTTCATATTTATGATGATTGCTTTTTGGCGGGATGGATTTTATATTAGCTTTTGTTTTTGTTTTTTTTTTTTTCCGTTTATTTAAGGTACTCTTACGCTACATTCTTTTCGCCTTAATTTCAATTTAATCCAGTTCAATTCGTTTAATAACTTAAACTCCTTTTTAGTATAGAGTAGGGGCGTAATATAAATTTTAAATTTTGCTGAAAAATCAAGGTGGAATAAAATTGTTATCTTTTTCGATTTTCAAATATTTATCTTTTGAATTATCTTCTTCATACTTTACCTTTTTTTTGTTTATCCCTTAATTATGGGAAGGAGGAGAGACTAATAAGTAGTAGTATTTAATTTCACATTTTATCTTTTAATCCTTTTTTTTTTCATACTTTATCTTTTCTTATTATACAATTTTATTGAATTGAATTTCTTTTGGTTTAATATTATCTTTTCCGATTTTTTTATCTTTTAAATTAACCTTTTTTATCCCTTAATTATATTATGAGGAGGAGGAGGAGAAACTAATAAGTAGTCTATAAAGATAAGTGTAGGTTACATATATATTTCGTCACTGATCTTCTTCTTCTTTTTTTATTTATTTATTTATTTATTTATTTATTTTTTTGTAACGAAAGTCGTGAGTAGTGAGTAGTGACTGACTTATCGGTTCCATGTTTTGGATGGTATAGAGGAAACGACAGATTAATCGGTCACAATATTGCAACCATGATTTCAGCTACATTTTTGTTAGGTCGTATATTGATAGGAAAAGAGAATTTGCGATCAATTATATTATATTGTTTTCTGATGAATTTGGTCGATAGCATAATTGCGTATTTTTTTTTTTTTTTTTTTATGGTGACTTGTTCCCGTTCCGTTTTACATGCACTCCAACAGACACTATCAAACTAAGCAACTAAAACTATAAAATTTGTCTAAAACATTACATTTCCTACATAGGATGATTGCCTTTTGGGGTACAAATTCAAAGTAAAAAAGTAAGAACTTTTGGGGGGTATGAGTAAATTTTGTAACTTATCAGCCACATATATACTTCATAGATTGTTATTTTTATGACGAATTGGAAAGGTTTAACTAGTTTAGGCTCCTTTTCATAGAACTGTGGGTTTTAACATACCCAGGAAAATGAATTGTCCCATGGAGAATTGCTGCCGCATTAATACATCTTCGACATTCTTGTGAATTAATACAGTGAATGAACTTTTTAAGGCATGCATCTTCGACATTCTTTACTCTCCATAATATACTATGACCAAACGAACAAGAATCATGAATTGTCCCATGGAGAATTGCTGCCGCACCAATGCTAGCTAGCGATGACTATTTCCGTTAATTGAGCAATTGTGTCACTATGATTTAGGGCCTGTTCTTTTCGACTGAACTGAACTTATTGCGACTGAAATGAAACTGATCTGAATTGAACTTAACTTAACTTAACTTAACTTAACTTAACTTAACTAAACTAAACTAAATTTAACTTAACTTAATCAAAACTTGATATTATTATTATTATTATTATTATTATTATTA
>BSSO01000522.1:0-32137 GCA_030267885.1 Mesembryanthemum crystallinum
TCAAGTACACGCACACCATCAGGTTATTTATTAGATCTTGTTTAAGGGTGATCACACTCACATAAGAATACACATAAAAGGCCTTCTTTGATTAAACAATGAGAGGTAAGAGAGCGGGGGTAGATCGAGTGCGAAACTCATGCCGCCTACACCAAAATATCATTCGGCTATCGCCATATGCATAATCTTGGCCATATCATATCTACAGTGTGCACACCCCCTCTAGTAGCCCCAATGTCTAAGGTCACTAACTAGAGGTAAATAACGGGAAATCAACCATCCCAGAGCAACAACCATCGTTGTGCCCCTTACATAAATAATCATAGCGGGGAATCAACCATCCCAGAGCATTGGATCACCCAAATGCCCCTTACATAGCTCTGTTTACTCCTAGGGGTACCAACTAGGAGTCTTACCCTCATTTAATTCATTTTAGCACATAACACATAGTTCATTTATTTATTTCTTATTAACCAAAACTAATTACCTCAAGGTCATAACAACCATTTTAAAACTTTTCTCCGTCTCTGGACATCCATGCCTATTATAGCATGACCATTATAAATTGCTTTCACAAAATAACTCATAAATAACTCTTTTCATCACTTTGTCATTCATATGCCCAATGTGATTTGAATTCATCAAGAGCATAAAAGGCATATTCAATTTCAATTCCATTCACATAAGGACATACCAATCATGCTTTAACTTAACATCTCAATAATTTGACATAAATAGTTTGTAAATTCATAAGCTTATATAAACGAAAATATATGTAAACATATACAAATTATATATAATTCTAATCATGCTCATATAAATCACTCCAACATATAGTTCACATATAATAATTCACAAATAACCCCTATATATATATATATATATATATATATATATATATATAGCACATAAAAATACTTTTACGGGGTTTAGGAAGAAGGTAGGGATATTTGCTTACCTCATCGATCTATTACTCAAAAACCCTTAGTGAAAACTCAAGGTATTCACAAAACAATTTACATCTTCAAAACGCATTGAAAAACGTATGGCTTGATGGGAAACCAAAATATGTCAAATCTACGTGAAAATTCATGAGGACTTTAGAAACATATAAATGTGTTTTGAATGGTGAAGATCCTATTTGGAAGACTACCCAATGAGAAATTAGAAAAAGAAGGGGACGAAATCTTATCTCGCGTAGAAACTGTGCAGGCAAAATAAACTGATTCAATGGAGGCTCAACCGATATTGGAATTTCACGAAATTTTAGGTGAGTGTTTCAAACGCGTAGAAGTTTCACTCCAACGGTCAGATTTTGATTTTGATTTATTAAGAGACAGACACAAATTTTTCTTTGGGCACCATTTGTGTAGGACTGAAATCAATAAATAAGGGGAGAGAAGATAAGTATGGTGGTAGTGTTGCTTGTGAAATTGAAAGGGGGAGATAGAGAATTTGATAATGGTGATGGAGGAGAAACAAATAAAGGAGATGAAGGAGATGGGTGAGATGTAGAGGGAGGATGGTGTGTGAGGGTTTTATTAAGAAACGAGGATGGGAAAGTAAATCAGTAAATAGCATGATTAGGGGAAAAATAAAAGTAAATAAAACATTTTCTTGCTTTTGAATTTTATCCCCATAATAATCCATTACCAAAAATAACACCCATAATCTTTTAAATAAGGAAACTAAAAGCCAAAATTTGGAAAATTAAATCATTGATATTATTTCCCGAAATATTAGTACTTCTTTCGAAAATATGAATAAATTTCTCAAATCATTTGGTAACAAAATAATTAGTTCTAGTAACAATATAACTCATATNATAAATCATTAAACAAGTTACAAAATTTTGGGGTATTATACTCTGTGAGTCGAGTGTGGCGGTAACGCCCTGGGTTTTGGTTTGTTGGAATTGTATATTTATTGATTTTAATTATACAAGTTTTTATTTAAGCCTTTAAGGCTGGTTTATTGTATTTTCAAAGGAAACTGTGCTGGATTTTCGGCTCGTTTTTATTCATTTATTTTTCCTAAAATTCGGGGTGTTACATCCGAGTCTGTCAAGTTTGTCAAGTTTCCTAATTCTATTGAGTCTATCAAGTCTGTTGATGTACTTGCTTCTGATTTTAATGAAATGAACGTAAATTTTGCTTACTTGCCCTGTTCTCCTTCTTCCTCTTCTTCTCCTTGTGTCGCACATGTTGAATCCAATGATGAAAAATTGCCAAAAGATGTAATAAGGATGTTCTGTTCAAGAAGCAGAAAAGGTTAACATAGGAACAGAAAATGAGCCACGAGAAATTCAGTTGGGTCGATCACTTTCTCCAGAAGAGCGGGCAAGATTCACCGAGCTTTTGAAAGAGTATAAGGATGTCTTCGCTTGGTCTTATGAGGATATGCCGGGAATTGACCGTAAAGCAGAACATAGGATCCCCTTGTACCCAGATGATAAGCCGGTAAAGCAGAATTTGAGAAGGATGAAACCAGAGTGGGCTTTGAAAATCAAAGAAGAGATGATAAAGCAACTTGAGGCGGGGTTTCTAAAAGTGGCTCAATATCCAAAGTGGGTGGCAAACATCGTCCCAGTCCCAAAAAAGGATGAAAGGGTACGAATGTGTGTTGATTATAGGGATTTAAACAAAGCCAGTCCAAAAGACAATTTCGTGCTACTCCACATAGATATTCTTGTTGATAATACCGCCATTTATGCTCTGGTTTCGATGGTAGATGGTTATGCAGGGTACAATCAAATCAAGATGGCACTCAAGGACATTGAGAAGACTACATTCATCATAACATGGGGAACATTTCGGACTCAAGAATGTAGGGGCGACCTATTAGAGGACAGCCACCACCCTCTTAAACGACATGATACATAAAGAGGTGGAGGTTTACGTCGACGATATGATCGTCAAGTCCTTAGATAGAGGGGGGCACATTACAGTACTAAAGAAATTCTTTGACTGATTGCATGAATACAACATGCAGCTCAATCCACATAAATGCACTTTTGGAGTTACTTTGGGTAAGCTGTTGGGTTATATTATTGTAAGCACTAGAGGAATTGAGGCCGATCCATCCAATATCAAGGCCATTATGGAGATGCAACCACCTAAGAATGAGAAGGAGATAAGGGGATTCTTGGGCTGCCTACAATATACTAGCCGCTTTGATGAGTGCTTATTTTGTAGTGTTTTAGTGATCATATTGCACTCATTCTAGCCTAGTTCTAATAAAAATTGCATAGTTTTCGGCTATTTTAGAGTACTTTGGACATTTCACTACTTTGGGTATGTTTTGTACTCTAATGTGTCTTGTGGGTCCAAATTAAATTAGGAGTCGAATGTGCAAAAGAAGGTTCGTGGAAGCCAAGACGTGGAAGGCAATAAGAAAAATGAGCTTCAGAGCTACTTTGATGACGTGCGTGGGCACGCAACATTGTGCGTGGGCTTGCACGAAGGGCAGAATTTTAGCTTATTTGTGGAACTAATGATGCGTGGTCATGTCGATTCGTGCGCGACCTCGCACTATCTCTACAAAGCCCTTTTTGTTATGTGGCCTTTGGTGTTCCATAAGACTAAAACTCCTTGTTTTAGAGACATTTTGACTACATCATTTTCACATTCTAATTTCAGTTTTACTTTTCCCAAAAACCTCTAGAGTGGAATTAGAGTAGATTTGCATGTTTTATCGAATCGTTGGAGATTCTACAATTTCGCACTCATTTTCGTCATCGAGACTAAGTTTTCTCTTCCCCTTTTCTCTTCTCTCTTTCTCTTGTTGAATGTTTATTTTGATTTCAATGAAGATGTTGATTCTCTCTTTGATTATGGTAGGTTAATTTCATAATCTGGGATTGGGCAAAGCCCTACTATGATTTCTTGCGATTGATTAATCCCCCTTCCCAATGATTGTCGATAGTTGATTTTAGGTTTCGCCCTTGATTGTTTCTAATTTGATAATTGCTTGAGAGAGTGATTTTTATCTGCTTGGATTGAGTTACAACGAAAGTTGGATTCAATTTATAGAGTTCAAGGGTGATGATTGTGGTATTGTCATAAAAATAGAGAATATTGCAATTGAAAGCCATGAAAATAGGTCTTGAGTTGTGTTAGGATGTATCAATTGCCATGAAAGAGGGATTGATTTCATTGTCGAGTTGAAGTCGCTCAGTTGAACTAAATCAATAATCATTGGAGGGTTAATTATTCGTAAGTGCATGTCGTAGTAGTGGTGTAGCCTAGTCCCGAATTCTTTATCTTGTTGATTCCAGTAAATTTTGTAATCGCTTTTAGACAACTGTTAAAGCAAAATCCATATTTGATCGACTTAGATTAGGTACACTAGAGAGCACTAGTACTTGATCCCGCTTCCCTGTGATCGACCCGTTACCGTGCGCTTGCGGCTACATAAAACTCCTAACACGCTTCATTGCCAAACTCACCATGATTTGCGAACCGATCTTCAAAAAGTTAAAGAAAGGGCAAAAAGTCGAATGGGACGAGCAGTGTCAAAAGGCGTTTGAAAAGATGAAAGAGTACTTGGCACACCCGCCAGTACTAGCCCCACTCCGCTCAGATTCTTCATTGCTCCTCTATCTCTCGGTTACTGACACAGCCATGGGGGCCATGCTAGTCCAGTAACAAGGCGCCGAAGAGAAAGCAATATATTATCTGAGTAAAAAGTTTCTAGACTACGAGGTACGGTATGCTCCACTCGAGAAAACATGCTTCGTTGTGGTATGGGCAACGAAGAAGTTAAGGCATTATATGTTGACCCACTCGGTTCACATAATCTCAAAAATGGATCCCATCATGTACCTTTTTGATAAGCCTGTCTTAAATGGAAGGATGTCGAGGTGGACCGTGCTCTTGTCCGAGTTTGATTTAATGTTTGTGCCTCAAAAGTCCATCAAAGGTAGAGCAGTTTCTGATCACCTCGCTGAACACTCAGTTGAAGAACATAGGGATGAGAATTATGATTTCCCCGACGAAGTCATTCCCGCGGTAGAAGAAGAAATGTGGAACATGTACTTCGATGGGGCATCTAATCAGAAGGGATATGGGGTCGGAGTCTTACTTGTAACACCAGAAGGAGCACACACTCCTATTTCAGTAAAGTTGGACTTCGATGTGACCAACAATGCCGCTGAGTACGAAGCGTGCATCATAGGGTTAAAGACCACAATTCAGTTAGGGGTAAAGGAGATCCAAGTGCATGGCCACTCTACATTGATTATTAACCAGATTTCAAAGAAATAGAAGGTTAGGAGTAAGAGCTTGGCACCCTACCAAGTGCATTTTGACAAAATTGTTGAGTTCTTTGAAAATGTCAAATACACCTACCTTCCAAGAGAAGATAATCAGTTTGCTAACGCCCTGGCTAAGTTGGCATCCATGGTCAATATCCCTCCAACCATTCACATGATGCCTCTTTGCATAGAACGGAGGGCAGAGCTGTCATTTTGTTATGCGATTAATGATGATAATGGCTTGGATGAATCTCCGTGGTACACCGACGTCATGAATTACATCGATAGACAAGAATACCCCATTAATAGTGACTCTCGGCAGCAAAGGGCCATTCGTCTTTTAGCTGCCCAATATGTGATGAAAGGGGGAAAGTTATACAAAAGGTCACCAAGCGGGGTTCATTTGCTTTGTGTCGATGGAAAGGAAGATCAGGTGATAATGGAAGATGTGCACAATGGGGTTTGTGGACCTCATATGAATGGTCGCATGCTAGCAAAAAAGATAATGCGGTTGGGGTACTTTTGAACTACACTGGAGCAAGATTGTCAAGACTATGTCAAGAAATGCAGAAAGTGCCAACTCTATGCAAACCTCAATCATGTTCCACCCTCACTACTTTACACATTTACTTCTCCATGGCCATTCTCGACATGGGGAATTGACATTATTGGAAAAGTCACCCCTAAGGGGACTGGCAATCATGAATATGTTGGTGGCAATCGGCTATTTTACAATGTGGGTAGAAGCCGCATCATTTGCTACCATTACGTCCAAACACGTGGCAAAGTTTATCAAGACAAACATCATTTGCCGATACGGAGTCCCACATAAGCTTATTAGTGATAATGGGTCGCATTTTAAGATGAAGGTGTCTACTTTGCTCGAGGAATACAAGATTCAGCACCACAAGTCTTCTCCATATCGTCCCCAGACCAATGGAGCCGTGGAAGCAGCCAACAAGAACATTAAGATCATAATAGAGCACATGGCAGAAAACTATAGAGATTGGCCGGAGAAACTCTCGTTTGCACTTTGGGGTTATAGAACATCCACGGGGTCTATGCCATACTCTTTAGTCTACGGAATAGAAGTTGTTTTACCTATTGAGTTGGAGTTTCCATCTCTACGGGTTGCATTGGAAAGTCGTATATCGGAGGTAGACTAGGTCCAAGCTCGATTTGTGGAGTTGTTTACATTGGGTGAAAAACGACTTCAAGCATTACATCATTTCAAGCCTACCAACATCGTGCTGCAAGAGCTTTCAACAAACGAGTTAAGCCTAGGAATTTAAAGGAAGGGGACTTGGTGCTAAAGGAGATTCGGGCTCCAGTTACAGATCCTAGAGGAAAGTTCCGGCCCAATTGGGCAGGCCCATACATTATTGAGAAGATCTTTTCAGGTGGAGGTGTCATGATCATGGACATAGACGGGGTTGAGTTTTCGCAGCCTACTAATTTAATTGGATCAATTGAAGAAATATTATGCTTGACATGTGCATGGCCCATTTTGTCCCTTGCGTTGATTTAAAAAAAAATCACATACAATGGTCTGATTCCTAATTGGATACGTAGGTAACCTCTCACGAGGCCCGACCATATCATTTATTACATCAAATAACTGTTCCGAATTTATAAAGGTTTAACTAAAATAAACATTGCAAAAAAATATCAAAGGCAACAGTTCTAAGGATTCCACAAGTGCCTAGTGTTTCTTAGATTTTTCCTTTGCTTTTTCCTTCCCACGCTTAGTCTCCTCCCTGCGTTGATCCCTTGAGTTAGTCCTTCTTGAATCCTCCCTGTGTCTAGTAGTTGAGTTTTGTCGAGATTTCTCTCAGTTATCCTCAAAGGTCTGTATCCCCTGTCAACCACGTCCTCCTAAGCGTCCTTCTCAGCAAACTTAATCTTCTTTGTACCTAATGAGGATCCCTCGATCATCTTCCTCTTTCCACTTCCCCTAAGGCTCTTCTCAATGTCTCTCAAACCCCCACTCTTTCGACTTCCCTTGGGTTCCCCTTCCTTGTTAGTAGGTCGAGTAGCAGCATGAGCTTCCTTTCGAGCTTCTCTCCTGTCTTCATCAGTAGTTGCACAAAACCATTTTAGATAGTGCTCAGAGACCAAGGTATCCTCTGAAGGAGATCGGATGGTCTGCAATGAGAAGTGGTTGATGTAGGTTCCCCATGAGAGAATCAAATGACGAGTTATATCTTGCAAACCTGGGGGGGGATTGAATCCACAGGAGGAATTTGTTGACGGCGACCAAATTGGCGCATAACATGTAGTGGAAAATAGAATGTCTGTCTTGTCAGTCCCAAAAGCCTTATATGGTCCACTTTAGGTGCAGCTGTTCGCATTGGTGGAATTTAGCCACCAGCTAACTACCCAACGGATTGCAGAGCCACGAATGAAAAAGTGCGCCATTCTCCGGGAGACTCTTGTAGAAATAGCCGCCTTCTTGCATTAAACTGCCTAGGCATGTATCCCTCCACATCAGAGGGAACAACAATGAGGCGCAGGCGTTCTTGCAACCATATCTGCACACCACAGAATGGGAAAAAGCAAACATCAGTATAAACATTCAATAGGAATTTTTCCAAAATACTACAAGGATGTCAAGCAAATTAGTACCTGTAGTAAGAGGGGGCTTCAAGTAAATAAGTTGTTTGGGTTATGACACATTTCGTCTAACGCCATGTATGTTTCAGCAATAATCATTTGTGAGGGCAACCGCCCATTTTGCATCTGCTCTACTACTCGGATTAAGGAAGCATCACCCATCTCCCCATCAAAGCCCACAAACAAATATCGACTCAGCAAGCAAAAACAAAGGGCCCTACGGCGGTACCTCTCCCGAATAATATCCCCTGGTTCAGATGGAGGGCTAAATCTAGCAGCAACAGCTTGCAAATTTACTTGTCTTCCCGTCAATAAATCTAGTGTTTCAGCACGCGTATACCCTAACAAACGTTCAAAGTCTATATAATATCCTGGGTCTATATGGAGTTCAGTCGAGAACGAATTTTGGGGAAATCCTAATATAGTACTAAATTCCTCGGGTAAAGGGAACAATTCCGCATTCGCAAAATGAAAGACATGTAATTGAGGATCCCAATATTGTGCAACAGTTTGCAAAAAAGTCCACAAAATTTTAGTCTAAGCGTCGGAAGTGCATTAATATGGAATACCTGAAACGCCAGACGTTCCGCACCAGTCATGGAATCAACCCATTGTTTCAAAGTGGTTTCAAAATTTTTTGGAGGAGCCATATTGCAGTTCTTTCAAATTGCTGATGAATTTTGTGGTGACAAATTTTAATGGGTGCTTCTTTACTGTATTTGATAGGGTTGCATTGTGTTGAACAGTGAAAGGAACAAATGTTTAGACTTCAATAAATAGAGCGTCATATGTACTTATAGCGACAGCTACGGTGAAATTCCACGCAAAATGGGCCAAGCCCACAACTTAGAGAAGCTGCAATGTGGGTCCTTGTGAAGTATGGACCGCTGCACAGTCTTCCATGAAAGACTGCACAGTCTTTAGTGGGCCATTGCACAGTTTCTTATGTACAGCTGCACAGCTTGTAAATGAGACTCTGGACTCGCTACACAATGTTCCAGGCCCAGACTTGCGAGATAGATATTGGGCTAGAATTCTAGGTGGATTATAACATGGGGGCTTTTGCTGGATCCACTTCTTGGATTGACATTCGATTTAACCATTTGTTTTGCTTTCCCTATGTAATTTTTCCCACCTTTAGTATCTTTCCCTTGTACGTTGTAAATACAATTATGGTTAATAAAATTGGCTTTTTGCTCATTATTTTATTTTATTTTTTTCGGGGTGGAGGTGCATAGTCATGCATATAGTAATTGGCATAAAAATTAACAATTAAATCATATTTACATCATAAGCATGGGCATAATTCATGAATTATGGGCATAGCACATGAAATTAAGACCATTTTTAGGGTCTAACCTTTGGGCAATGTTTAAGAAAAGGGTCCAAGGTTTCAAAGGTTTAAGAAAAGGGTCCAAGTTCTCTAAATTACCCAATCTACCCTCCCCTCGAAACCCCAATTCTCTCTTTCATCCATTAACCCTTCACTGACTCTCTCCTCCCTCCCCCAAATCCCACCAGCACCAAGGCACCCAACAACCACCTCAACTTTCTCTCCCAAACCTCCACCACCACCACCCAAAACCCTCCCAACCACCACCACCACCGCCGTCGTCCCCTCACACCCACTGCAAAACCACCACCCTAAAACCCACAAAAACGCTCATACCAAATTGCCCACACCCCTCACCGTCCTCGTCCAACCACCACCACCCAAAAACCCTCACAACCACAACCATTAGCACCCCAAAACACGCAAAACCACCACCACCCCCAAAACCCTTAATTTCTCATCCTGAACCTTCCCTCAACAGATCTGAGAGAGTCAATCTAAGCGATGAAAAGAGGAATGGGCTACCGGTGGGGCTACCAGCGGGTGAAGAGGCGGCGGTAGGGGTTGGTGTAACACCCCAGCCTCCTACACCGGCTGCTAGTGCTACCAAGATCCGCTATCCTGGTTGAGGACTGACCCCACAGACCACCACAAGTCTTTTCAGCATGCTTTGTCCTCACTCGCATGCTCCCGAGAAGCTTCCCAGGAGGTCACCCATCCCAAATACTACTCCAAGCCAAGTACGCTTAACTGTGGAGTTTCCAAGGAATGAGCTCCCTAAAAAGAAGATGCACCTTGGTGATATGAGTAGTACCATCAAACCATTTAAGCTATCCTCAACCATCAAATCCTTGGGGTATTAAAGTTGGGGAAGAAGCTGAGAGTGGGGCTGTGGTGGAGTTTAGGGCTGGGTGTGGGGTAAGAGAGAGAGTGTGGGTGGTGGTGTTGGTGGTGGTTGATGGCTGGGTGAAGAGGCGGCGGTGGGTGGTGGTTTTGGCGGGTTTATGGCCGTGGGAAGAAAGGGATTGGGGTGGTGGTGTTGGCAGTGGTTGATGGACGAGAGAGGCGGCCGGTGGTTAATTGCCGGGGTAGGACGGTGGTGGTGGGGTTGGAGGTTGAGGTGTCTTGGTGGTGGTGAGATTTGGGGGAGGGTGGAGAGATAGGGAAAAGAGAATCAGATGGGTTGAGGGATGAGAGAGAGAGAATTGGGGATTTGAGGGGAGGGTAGATTGGGTAATTTAGAGAACTTGGACCCTTTTTTTAAACTTTTGAAACCTTTGGACCTTTTTCTTAAACTTTGCCCAAAGGTTGGACCCTAAAAATGGTCTTAATTCATAGCACATAGGCATAAATTATGTACATCACTATACATCATCATCATCATCATCATCATAGGCATATCCCCATCATGTGGTTGCTTGGCTCGATCCAGTACCTTGCTCCCTTCCTCCGCCACCTTGTCCCGATCCGGTACCTTGTTCCCATCCTCCGACTCTGGAAGCACCAAAGAGATAGTCTCCAAGACCCGCAACACTTCAGGATCCACATTAGGCACATGTGCTCACACCCTCTCCATATGCTTCATGAGTCCACGAAGACACTCCATCCTATGAGTATTGTGGAACCTCAAAACCATGAGTTTGCCCATACGAGTCTCAAGGCATGCCAAATATGGGATCTCCCGTAGAGAAAGCATAAGTTTGCTCATGCATCCCATGGTCAAAAGAATGTCGAGGCATACAAAACACTAGGTCACATGTAGAAAACAAATGAGGAATCCCGGATGTAGAAAGCGAGCCACTAGATGCATATTGAGACCACCCACTTAGACCTAAGGAAGACACCTGTGAGTTACTAGAAGAGGCGCCCCCGTGATTGTCTCACAGAGATACATGACTCAAAACCATGCCACCATCGAGAGTACCATGAGTGGCATCCACTGAACCTGTCGATGCTCGAGGCTGAATAATCGGTGCTCTGGGACGCCGTTCAAAATGTCCCCTTGAAGTCTCCGCGAAACCCGTTGAGGGATGAAGAGGCGGACAATATAGGTGACTTCCACCAAGCTGCATCTGCAAGCCAGTTCACGGTTAGCCCAACCAAAAATTCATGTAAGTTAAAGTGCCTAAAGACAAGGTTTGTACCTGAGGAGTTCGAATGGGGTGACAAAAGAAAGACGTCACTTCTTGCTTCAACTTGGTTTAAGCTTTCTTCCATGTTTATCCCCAGCGCAGGGCCTTCTTCACATGCTCCCGATCAAACTGCAGTAAAAAAATATGAGAGTAAGATTTGGTTATGTATAAAGCTATGCACCCCACATAGTTTTTATGCATAACCCAGTATATCGCTTGTCCCAACCTTCGATCTCTTTATCTCCTACCGAGTTTAAGGTAATTGTTTCTTGATCTTGTGTCTCGCCAGCACCCTCTAAGCCAGCGGAATAAGAAGAACTCCGAGTAAGAAGTGGACTAGCCTACAAAAATGATGAGAATTAGTGACAGTCGTGGAATGCACATAATACCAGAGTAGTTCATAAATACCTGTACAGGTCCCATCAGCCGCTTGTTGAAAACAGCATAGTCAGTATCCCTATCAATAAAATTTCCCGCCGCCATAGGCACTGTAAAGCGCACCAAACGAGATTCTAACAAAGTCTTGATAGTGAGCATGGATTTGGGAGGGTCAAGTGGGACCGTGATATTCCAATCACTCAAAGTGCTTTGCCATGTCACCCGTTCCCCGACGAACCAGACCCATCCAGCGGGACCCTCTAATATGACACGACTAGAGGTCAATCTCTTGGCTTGCTGCAGACGAGGACGTAAATGCGGCATTCCCTCTAGTTTACACCATGAATGCTAGCGTACCTACAAGGAGCTATCACAAAGTGAGAAAATATTCAAGTGGTAAAAGGAGGTGCAAGCAAGAAACAAATGTTATACCTTATTACGATTTGAAGTGTTAAGGGCTTCCTACAAATGCACCAATGAATCCATGTTCCACTTCATAACGCGAGCATCAAAAGCCCACCTCGGCATCACAGGAATGGACTCTATGGGGATCGACTAAGATTCTTTATCCTTTAGCTCGAGGGCTAAAGAATAGAAATACTCATAGAACCAGACCTACAAGAAAAGGCGTTAGCATGTGGCATTTCATGTGATGAATTACGCAATGAAAGGTAAATGGAAAATACCTCAATAGCCCTCCAAAAGCTAGCCATCACTATATCCTCGATAGAGGCCCTCGAGAGGTTTCGAAGGTAAAGGATCAGAGTGGAATAAGCCGCCGAACCCCGATGATACCTATGGGTGCCCCGCAAATCTTCTAACATGGAGGCATAGTGAAAATGAGCCCTCGATCTAAGGTCCGCAAATAGGGTGGCACCCAAAAGATAAAACACGAAGAGGCAAGCTAATTGGATTGGAGTGGTCCCAGGAGAAGGCTGAGGTTTGCAAGAAGGACGGATAGTTGAATATCGGAACCCGTTACCATATGAGAAAAGGGGCCAAACATCATTACTAACTTGTGCTTATCCCGATGGAAATTCTTTACAAACGCTAGTGGCTACCCGTCGAAGGGGATATCACATATCACACAAAATTCAATGGAGTGATAGCTATTTCACCCCAAGGCATGTGAAAGGTATTTGTAGTATCCCAAAAACGCTCTGCAAGCGCTCGGGTAATTGAACGGTTTGATTGGCTAAAACCTCGGATGGCAGACAGAAGGCCAGAGAATACGGTATCATCTATGAATGCCTTAACACTTGCATCCAATGTGTCGTAAATGCGGATCGGATCTTTGATGTTTCCATAACATTTGAGCTGCTTACTCGCATACTAGTTGAATACATGCTTTTTTTTTAGGACATTAGTAACATGCATATAATTTGAATTTTGCATTTTTAGAATTTAGGATATATGCATTTGCACTTTACGACATAACATATTCTTGCAACATGGCATAATATTTAGAAATCGAAACATGCACACCTAGCTCAATTTAATAATAGAAATTATTGCACTAAGATTGATTTGATTTTCGTTTTAAAATTTACATGCATACACAAAAATAGTCTAACATAAAGTCATACTCATAATTTCCATTCTAGGATGGCATGCACATCAAAATAGACTATACTTTAGCTTACCATACATTCATGATCCCATTCTAGACATAAAAATTGCATTCACATCATGATCACATAAATTGCATAATTAGTAAGTAAATTGCATTTAGAGCGTGAATAAATTGCATACATGAATTGCATTTCATTCTAGTTGCAAAGATGAAAATTGCACAATAAAACCAAGCGACATACTTTGTCAAGCCAACATGACAAGTGTGCCTAGGGTCCCGCCGTAGGACGAATTGCTTGCACGCATAATGGTTGGGCGCCCTCCTTGCTTGTCTAGACCGACCCCGTCGTCTCACAACATTATCTTGAGCTTCCTCCACGACATTGGGTTCTCGCTCCCCTTCACTTGAAGACATGGTAATTTGAAATAAAATTGAGCAGATATGAGGATTTGAAAAAAAAAATGAAGACTTGGTGAAATTTGAGCGAAAATAAGAGTTAGAGATTAAAATTTGATGAAGAATGAGTGAGAAAAATGGAGATGAAGAGTGAAGTGGAAATAATGGAGCTGAATGGAGAAGAAAGGCAGCCATGGCAATAGAACCGTTCGAAACAAGAAAAAAAAATTCAAAATTCAAAACTGAGGCACTGTGCAGTGGTTCCCCGAATTCCTTGGATAGCTACGTAGTTGTACGCGTGCAACTGTACAGCTTGTTTGAAAAAGCTGTGTAACCTTTCTTTGAGCCTGGTCAAAAGCTATACGTGGGTCCCTTTGACCCTTAGTGGAGGTTCTCTGCGTGCCTTGGAACTCTATGCTAGTAAAAGCTGAAGCTCTTGATTGTTAAGCAATGTATTGTCAAGTCATTTGTTTGCTTTTGCTTTTGCAGGTTGAGGGTTTAACAGATGAATTTTGATACGAAATTTTCAAACACTTATTAAAAATGTCTATTTGTTATTTTGGCTAACCTGTGATGCAGGTTTTATTAGCAAAGCGGATTACATTATTTTCACTAACCTGAGATGCAGGTTTTTATCCAAGAGGCGTGATATTATTATCTTGACTAACTTGAGATGCAGGTTTTATCCGAGAGGCGTGATATTATTCTCTTGACTAATCTGAGATGCGAGTTTTTATCCAAGAGGTGTGATATTATTATCTTGACTAACCTGAGATGCGGGTTTTTATCCAAGAGGCGTGATATTATTATCGTGACTAACCTGAGATGCAGGTTTTATCCGAGAGGCGTGATATAATTTTCTTGACTAACCTGTGATGCAAGTTTTATCAAGGAGGCGGGATAATTATTTTCGACTAACCTGTGACGCAGGTTCTATCCGAGAGGCGGGATAATTATTTTTGCGACTAACCTGTGATGCAGGTTTATCCGAGAAGCGGATGTTATTCATGATGCGCGTTCACTCCAGGATTGGAAACATGTTCTAGGTACCGGATAACATGAAGTGTTATTAGTTTTAAAGAGCTTGGGTGCTTTTTCAAACTTTGATCGTTGACTTGTCTCGATCAAAGTGGAGGCTCTGTTAGCACCCAATTTTGTGTGCCCGGTGATGAGTTAAATCCAAATCATGCGTGTCGCGTAAGAATTTCGGAATCACGATCAATGGCCAATGTAACAGTTGACCCAAAAATATAGCCCACGAAATAAAGCCCAAAAATAAAGGCCAAAGAAATTAAAAAGAAAAATAACCGAAATGACTCTAAAGACATACTGTGTCGGAATTGTAGTGGCGGCTCGAACCCAGTGGCTTCTATGAACAACTGCACAGCCTTTGGCCACAAACTTGCATAGCTTTTCGCTAGTTGCTGCACAGCCTTTCCTTCCAGCCTTATAACCCACTATGCAGTCTTTTGGTTTCCATGTTTGTCAGCCCAATACGCCTATAAAAGGCCACTCGGTTCATTTGCAAAAGCAGTTCACAAAATATCCATTCCTAAGCTTAAAAAAAATAAAAAAAAAAATCTTTTGTGGTCTTTGCACTCCTTAGTCCACAAGAATTCTCACTTTTCCCGACCCACCAAAAATCACAAAAAACCGTCAACCGTCCTAGTCATCGTTCCGAGTTCTAAAGTTCAACACGACACGGCGACTGTAGTTACCAGCAAGGTAGACCTGAGGGCCAAGCAACCCAATTAATTTATTTGTTTTAATTTTTAATCATGTTTATTATTTTTGATAATGGTTAATGATTATGTTAATTTAAATCACTCAAAGAAATAAATTCATGCAAAATGATTGTTAGTTATGGTTGCATATTTTTTTATTGATTGATTTTTAAGACCTTCTAATTAAATTTTATCGTTAAGTTTGGCTAGTAGAGACTGTTTTCCAACGGGCGACTTATGATGCATTCCATTACAAGTCGTAACCTCGTCCCTAAACCTAGACTCGATTTCGGCCGGCAAAAGTCATGAGTCTCCACACCATAGGCTATGAGGGACAGTTGGAAAAGCGGGAATTTAGTAAAAACCTTAAGAGGCGATCTCTAAGTCCCTTCTGTTGTACCTTCGATAAATGGATATCGTCCTTAAGCGTAATTTCCGAAAAATACCAATATGATTTAAAATTATAGTTTATAAGTTTTCTCAAAACTTATTGGCGAATTCTTTCAAAACCGAGTGAAATGGTCACGTGGGCGCCATACCCCACCCGGGTCGTGGTCGATTGCTACACCAGTAAGGTGCAATTCTAAATCTGGTTTTGTAATGTGCAGCCAGCCATCTAGAACTTCATTTTCTCACTTTAAATAATCTTGCAAGTGTATTCTCCCTCATAACTTTTGACTTGAAATTTTCCTATTTTGCCCAACCATGAAGCCCAAATCCTCCAACTACAATGATCACTCTTACATCTAGCTCCCACCTTATCTTTATGATTCTTAGTGTAAATGATATCCCTCCCATTAGCTATCGAGTAAGTTGTGAGAGCATTCCTAAACTCAATGGCATTTTGAAACTCCAACCCCACATGAAAACCAATATCATCACCCACTTTTCCAGCCTTAAACTTGCCACCTCTGAATGGTTTACTCTTCTTTATAACATTATCATCGTCTTCTGAATTTTCTGGGCTGTCAAAATCTGACCCACTACTGTCAACATCACCCTCAACATCCCACGAACCATTTTTCCCCAAATCTCCCATTGCACCTAAGTCTCTTATTTCTAATTGGGACTCTCAGCTGTTGGTGTAATCATTTTGAATGATTTTTCTAGCAAACACAATCTCATCATCATCCAAACCAGAATTATCATCATCATAACTAGGGGTGAGCAAAATCGGATATCCGATCTGGTTTTGATCCTAAATTCGGATATCTAGCTTTTCAGATCGCCAATAATGTGATCCGAATCCGATCCGATTTAAACCGGATATCCGGTTTTTCGGATCGAATCAACGGATAATCCAATACGGTTTTCATTTCTAATAAAATCTGGAAAATTTGAAAAAAATGAAAAAAAATCAGACATACAGTCATACCTAATTGTTTTGCTTTTCTGTCATACTACTATTTATTTATACTTTTTGTGACTATTTGGTAGCTTCTTGTATAATTAAAATTTCAAATGCCTCACCTGATGGAGTATATAATAATGAGTACTACGTACTGTACTAGTATATTTTTGTTCTGCAGTTGAAATCGCGATGATATGGAGTATTAGTATGTGTTAACTTTAATGGGAGTACTACCTATCATATTTAAAAACAAATGCATGAAACTAAAGTTGGGAGATAGATTGAGAAAAAAAGAAAGGAAAGTAAAAGCTCCAAAGTCAAATTTTTATTAATTGCTATATAGGTTGCTACCAATGAAAACTTGCATAAATCTGTAAATGATATCGTAGCTCTTGTCAGTGAGAAAATAATATTTTTGTAAATAAAATATAAAGCTATGACAATTCCTAAAATGAAAAAAAATAAAAAAACGGATCGTATATCGAATATCCAAATTTTAAAAATCCCGATCCGTATCCAATCCAAATTTTAGAGAAAAAATCCGGATCGGATATCTGCATTTCAGATAAAAATCGGATCGGATCACCAATTTATGATCACTCTACTCACCCCTAATCATAACCTCCATTTGTGAGTATGCAGGTGGTTGATCTAGGTCTATGGCAGTTTGTGAGTATTCTGGTGGTTGTTGTAGGTGTATGGAAGTTTCAGTGACTAAGCTAGAGAGTGGATCATTGCTCTCCAAATAAAAAACAGATAACCCTAGCCAATTAGTGTCATGCTCCAAATATAAATGTGTCTTCTTCTTTTGCCTCAATAACTCTAACATAACACCACAACTCTTCTCCACTAATAGCCTATACTCATGACCAAAACCCTTAAGTGGATCAACATAGTGAACCTTGCATATATCCTTGTACCCTAACATATTAATTTCCTCCATAATCTGCCCATAACTCAAGTCCCTATTCTTCAATTGCCTCACACAAATACTACCCCTACATAATTCAAAGTTGTCATGTCATTATTCCACTCACCCCCATGGTGTATCACCAATTTGGGGTCATTAGAGCCCATCTGAAATTAATTACATATCCATACATTAATTTAGGAACTATTGAATAACTAATACATATATTACCTACACTAAACAAAATGAGAAATGCAAAATACGTATAAGTATTTGGAGTTTCATGATATGAACAACAATATCTAATTTATTCACAATGAATAACAAAGTCATTACATAATTTTAGCATTACAGCTCATAATTGGGATACAAATTACACAATCAACAACAACAACAATTACAAACACATCACTGCCATTTGCAATTTGTATTCCAATTACACAAAAAATGATCAATTTGGGCTCCAAAAACTACCCCAACCCAACTCAATATCAGAAATAAATAAATAAAAAACAAAAACTAACTTCAACACTTTGGGCCTACCCCTACTCCCAAATTGGCCCATAACCTAGTCATCTTGAGCCTCCATGCCCTCTTCCTCATCATTGCCCACGGCAGAATGGGCCTCACCCTCCCCAACAGTTATGTCAACATCCTGCAATTGTGCCCCAACAGCTTGAGGCTCCTCATGAGCTTGGGCCCCGTCAGCTTCATTGCCATCTTGGGCTTGGGCCCCAAATTCTACATCTTCTCTCCAAGGTAAGACCTGCACCACCTCAAGTCTTTCCCCGTCCATGTTCCAGCTATAAGGAATCCTCATCCTTATCCCATCTAAGGTGATATGGGTCCTATTGACAATCCTCTCAGCCATCTGTCGCTCCCTCTCAGCTACAGGCGAAGCCCATCTCCACCACCCTGACCTCCAAATTATTCTCCTCCAATGTGGGCTCGCATTCGCAACCCTATTCAACGTTGCTTGATCACAACAACTGAAGGCATGGGCTATGAAAATTTCTTCAAGCTCCTTGAGATCAGCAGGGTCCATGGCTCTTAAAAAAAACAAAACAAAAAACTTTTAAGTGTCTCTTCAATTCCCGCTAAAACCCTCACCTTAAGCCCTCACCAAAACCCCACGGGAAAAAAAATCAAAATAAATAAAAAAATTGTCTTTCAGTTCATCAACAACAATCAAACACCCATACATGCATTTTCAACAACAAATTATCAAAATCTAAGCAATTTCTATCAAAGCAAAAAAAGAAAAAAAAGAACATTCAAAAAAAAAAAAAAAAAATGCATGCAATTGTATTTGATCATAGAACTAACCTATATTTTGAAGAAATTGCGAGCTTCAAGCTAGGAATTTTTGACCTTCTCAATTGGACTTCAAAGCTCCCACAATCGCCACTTAATCGCTTCTCACACTTCCTCTCTGATTTTTTTCTCTTGCTTTTCCATCATTGTCATAGGATCTGACTTATAATCATGGGGAAGGGGAATAGTTTCCTAGGGGTAGCATGACACATATTGTAGGGATGCCATCGTCCTTTCACCCAAAATACAGTATAACACAACCCACTCATCATATACTTGTAAAACCCTTTTAAACAAATAGCACAAAACTCATCACTTCACAAAACGCTGTCGTTTCTATAAGTTAAGTCAACGAAGAAAAAATTGACTAACGGATGTTACGTATTCTGTCAATTTGAGATCCTTAACCAACAGAAAAAAAAAAGTTTGGGTCATTAACTGATCAAAAAAGTAAAGTTCAGGTCCTTGTTTGGTAACTTGTTCTATGACAACCTCTCCCTTTTACCCAGTGTGTACTAGGTTGATTGGTGCTTTTAAGTGACTCATGGTTGTGAGGATAAATCTCTTTGACTTGTTGTTTTCTCTCTCATCCAAAAACCTCGAGAAATTAGTGACCCACTTTTATAAAATAGAAGAGATGACCATTGAATTCTCTAAGGAGTGCAAACACAATTTAATCTTGCAAAAGATTTCAGATCTTAAGCCTCATTCCTCTCTCATGTTTGAAATTGTTTTGTTTATTTGAGAGAGTAAACTATCAGACCTTCGTCCCTACCTTGTCCCCTGTCTCAAACGAATCTTGGCACTTAATTCTTTCTTTGTAACCTTTCATCTTCTTTTGTATAAGCATTCAAGGGTTGTATTTTGGGATTTTTTGAGAGTTTATATTAAGCTTGTGGTAGCTTGTGAAGTGGAGAAAAGCCCAAGTTAGAGTTAGCGCTTAACTAATCTACTATGGTTTTCAATTTACACATAGTAGAAACGTAGATATATATTAACTATTATGATAAATTATAACAATTTTGTTTTCTGTTACACTTTTGTGGTATTTCAAGAAGATCGTGGAGCCATATTCCCGAAAGAATTTGTACAATATTCGGGACTTATGGGCAGCATACTTCATGAATAGGGAGTTGAGCAATCTTACTAAGATTTTAAAATCTTGAAATAATTATTAGTTTTGGGTTTAATGAAGGCATGATGAGTTATTGTTACGCTTAGACAATGAATTTAATATATAATTACATATAAATCAATTACTGCCTATTTAAGTTTTCTTTGATATTTGCATTGAAATTAATCATTGTAATATATATATATGTTTTGCCATGCAAAAAAAGAGGCATATTCAGGGGGGCAAAAAAAAGAAGATTCTACGACGGGTGGTTTGGATGCTGTAGTAGTTAGACAGAAAGCTACTACGAGTGAAGTATGGAACCGTAGTAGATTATTGGTTTCTACTACGGTTGTGAAGCGATACCATCATAGAGAAAGAAGAATCTACTATGGGTGTATGTCGCACCCGTCGTAGATCTTCTTTCTACTATGGTTAAACACCCATAGTAGATACTATATTTTATACGAATGTCGTACCTACTACGGGTATTGTTTTGACCGGACCCATAGTAGATTGGGTGTTTCACCCATAGTAAAATGGGTACTTTTGAACTAGTGGTAGGCTTTGAGTTAAGTCTTGTATATGTACCAAGTTTAAGTTAATTTGTGGTGAACGCTCAAAGCTAGAGGCGGCTTGTGAGTGTTTTGGCAACAAGAGTTTGTTGGGGGTATGTACTTAGTCTTAGAGCTAAGCTTTATACAAAAGAGTTGGCTCGATGAATGAGAAGAAGTAGTTGTGAAATCCCACAGAGAAGTGGGTTGTGGTTTTTACATCCAAATTGAGCCTCGGGTGGTTTTCCACACTAAATATTCGTTGTCTTGATTGTTCTATTATTACACGTTTTCGCGTTTATATTCTACCAAAGGGAATAACTTAATGAACAACGTTAAAAAGCTGGTCCCTGACAATGAGTTTGCAAAAATACGCGAAAAAGAGTCAACCCAATTCACCCTCCCCCCACTTGAGTCTCCACAAAATGCATTCTAACAGTTTCAACAGTTGATAAACTGGTATACAACATCAAGCTGCAGCTGCTCATTAGTTCATGACAACCATAACCTCTTTGCTTATCTAGAATATTTATGAGTTGTATTCTACTGTTTGCAAATGAAGGGTAAAGTTTGTGGAACCCCTCTTAGAGACTGGGCAAAAATCTCCTACTGATGTTCTATAACAGTAGTTTTTTTTTATAGTTATTTTGTTAACTAGTTGTACACAATGATCATATTTGATGATTAATAAATTTCCAATTAATTACCAAAAAATATATCTTATTAAAATTATCCCAAATTTACCCAAGGAAAAAAAACACATAAAAACTCAAGTGCATACATGGGCACCCACTCACTGAGCCTGCATCCGCCACTAGGTGGAAAACAAGATACACTAATACAAGCCTCCAAGAAGAGCTGAAGTTAGGTTATCAGAGTCAACAACAAATCGTTAGAGGCTCTATTACAATTGTGATTATTGTGGGTATTTCAATTGGTGCAAGCCAGTTTCAATGGATGAAGAAGAATAATAATATGAGCATGGTGTGCGCGCAATTTCATGCAAGTGGGTAAAGGATTGAGTGAAGTGAATGCATGCAACAAAGTCTGGAAAAGTTGAAGACAGGTGGATAAGCAAATGAAATTTCTAACTTTTTCAATAAAATTAGGAAACTTTTATGTTCATTTGAAAAATGATTTGAATTTATGTGAATTCTAAGTTGATTCAAACGACATATATATATATATATATATATATATATATATATATATATATATATATGCATTTCGTGTGAGGCAGACACGTGACACTCCACTTGGAGGAATATATCAACGTGGTATGTTACGATTGGTCCTATTGTCTTGAGATGACATGCAGTGATCCACGTCATCATCCACATTAATATGCACATCACCAAATTAAAGTTTACATTAACTTATAATGCATATGTATGTATAATGATAAAGCAAATTAATATATAAATTTAAATTATCTATTAAAAAGTATACATACGGCTTGAATTACTTTTATGATATTCTTTTCATCTATTCATCCGCATAGTCATGTTTTTATTTATTTATTTATCATCGTGGTATTATTTTATTGTGTGTCAGAAGTTAACTTCATTCAAGATAGTCATGTGACATCTTTGATTGTTTGACTCAGGAAGACCCGACATGTTTCATTCCTTCCTAATTTTTATGTGGTTTTTTTTTAAAAAAAAAATAATGTGTGTTTGGTGATAGGAAGTGTCTTATAAATTAATGGAAATGAATGAAATTATATAGTAGCGCTCTCATATTTTGTTTAATAGGTTATGTAATAAGTGGTGAAAATGAAAAAAAAAAAAAAAAGAAGAAGAAGAAGAAGAAGAATAAGAAGAAATTTGATAGGAAGTAGTTACTATGAAATCCCCAATTTATTATTAATGATAGACCAAATTTGGATAGCGAGGAAGTAAAAGTTGTCAGTTTTCAAATAGGCCAAATTGTTATTTATTTATTCATTTTCTCTATATTGTGTTTTTGATTCAATTTAAATTAACCATTCTAAAACATATCTAATTGTTTAAAATGATTAAAATTATAATTTATCATGAGATACAAAAAGAGTCCGTGTGTAACACGGAGTATCAACTAGTATAATGCAAATATGAATGAAGAAATTGGAGACAAATATTGTTTCATAAAGGATTTGTCGAAAACTACCTTAAGTTTGTCAGCTTTTGCGAAAAACTATCTTTTATGTTATTTTTTGTAAAAAAACTACCTTTACTTTTGCCAAATATTGCAAAAGACTACCACTTGACAGATTTATAGAAGACTGTTAACTTTGGCTGCCAAATGACTCTTTTGCCCCCACTTATTAACTGAATATTACCCCTTCTCTCTCCTTTTGTTTTTTCTCCAAAATTCCTTCCAATTTATAACAATTTCCCTTCCATTTCTAATGCTTTTATCATTCTTCTTCTCCATTTATATTCCTATCTCTCCAATTTTTTTTCTTCCTTTCTTCAAAACTCCATAAGTCACAATAACTCCATTGAAGTGTGGTACTATTTCGGGGCAAGAGCTAAGCTTTATTTCCCCATTTTCTTCTATTATTCAATTTAGGGTTCTTCATGAAATTAAAATGGGATATTCATTTTCTGTATTTTTTGTGTGAATTGGGTTGAAGTTGTTCAAATTTAGGGCATAATTTTGGGAATTCTGATATTATCTGTGTCCAACATTGCACGGAACATGTCAAATTCTAGTTGTCTTCTCCTTTACCCAAAAGAAGTAAGTGTGGATTGCATCTTACAAGTCTCAATTCTTGGACTGAGGAAGAAAGAATAAGGAAAGCAAATAAGGAGATTGAAAGAGAGCTATAGAGAGGGGAAAGAGAGATATAGAGAGGAGAGAAAGTGTGTGGCTATATACTATGTAAAAATATCTAAGATCAGTAAAGGAATAGGGAGGAGGGAACTTTAGGCAACACATGAGAGGGTAAATTTGGCAATTCACGTCAACAAATGCCCAAAGTTAACACCGTTAACCATAAATCCGTCAAGTGGTAGTAAGTAAAGGTAGTTTTCTGCAAGAAAAATCATATAAGGTAGTTCGCCGCAAGAACTGGCAAATTTAAGGTAGTTCCCAACAAAAAATCCTTTCATAAACTTGTACTTCATTTCTAATTTCCGTAGACAAAAATAGTAATTAAACTTTGACTTTGAAGTATTTATTTTCATATTTAATCATGTATCCCAAAAAAACTATACCCCAAAAGAGAAAAACTTTATAGTATAATATCTCCATGCCATTTACATAAATATTCATATTTCCCTCAAAGCCTATTAAACTACCCAAAAAAATCCCTGAAAAATACTCCAAATAAATGTTCAAATTGTTATGAAAATAATATATTGCAGATGTACATTACAGTCCCCCAATATCAATCAAAGCCATGTAAACTATGTCCATGCACATTATTTGTGCCATACTCACATATACGGGTATAATGGAGTCGAGCCAGTTCGGGATCCCTTGCACTCGGCTCGGTTAAAACTTGACTTATACTAAGGTCAGACAAGTTTGAGCCGGCTCGATTGCTCATTGAGCTAAGCCCTAGGCTACTATGACTTAGCTCGGTATGCCTTACATCACCCGTAAATCAAGTGGCAACATGCATATAATAGTTCTACAAATACATATTTTTCTTTTTATAGTTTCACTCAAATTATAATATACATCGATCACTGATTCTTGATGTTAAATATAAACAAAGTAATTGATCTACAATGAGCGCTTATTTAGTATTATTCTTCATGTAAAGGCTATGGAAAGATAAGAAGTTGGGACAATTTTTATGCTTTGCATTTTTCGAAATCACAAGTGTAAGAGGGTCAAAATGGAGCCAAAAGTGAGCTGTAGGGTAGCTTTCCGAGCGGGCAGCTTTTAGCCTTAAATCCGCTCACCCAGACAGCGATGCAGCAAAACCTAAAACTAAAATTCGCAGGCTCGCACGGACAGGCGACCCGAACGCTTAATTTCGCCCGTCCGGGCAGAACCTAATGTGGGACACAAGAATTCTTCTCCAACTTGAACTCCATTTTGGCAACTCATGAGCCTCGTGGGGCCTACTCTAAGAGGTTATATAAGGAATTTTTGTATGTTATCAGGGGGTAGATCCTATATCATTAGCAAACTCTATTGCTTTCATAGATCAATTTAGCCCTAGATTTCTTTAACTTTTATTCATTCATTTGTGCAACTTTATTCAAGATTCGATCTTTCACAATTATGTATTGGTTAACTTTCTTTTCATTATTAGAATTTATCTCTTCTCCCTTCTAGTTCATCAATTTCATAATTCTTGATTATCGTTAACTAATAGTTTAATTATTCATGTTGGTTAGGACTAGTTTAAACTATTGGTTTAGGGTTGATGTAGCTTGAATTAAATTGTTTGAATGTTGCGATAATTGATACTAGCGTTACCTTTGAGAATCATTGTATGTGATTAATTGCTACACCCTAGTTTTACTTAATTCTTGAAAAAGTGTTTTGTTTAACTGGAATTAATTAATACAAAATCGAAATGGGAATATTAATTAGTTATTGGGTTTCAATTATTCATCAAGATTGTCTAATTACAAAAGTAGATTGGTTTATCTTGTGGATAATAGAAATTGATTATTTGCTTAATGCTCTTAAAAAATTACTAAATCCCATCAAAATATGTTATTTAGTGAAATCAAGTTAGACCTAAAATCGTTCGAAAGAGAGGTTCAGGGGTCTTGTAGTCGTCCTCACAATAATTGATTTGGCTAGCTAGTTAGATTTTTTCCATTTTTTGAATGTCTTAATCAAGTGAAATCAATCCTAGGTCTTTTTATCCCTGTTAATTTAGTTAGTTAGACAATTCAAGCAAACTGTGACTAAACTGCTTAGATAATTGAATTTCTAGAATTTGGTACTTATAATCGCCACTCCCTGTGAATTCGATCTCTTTATATTACTTCATATTCCTGTCTTACGGTGCTATCAATCTATGTTTATACATTTTGAATATTGAACCCGATTTCAAATTGAGTTCAGCCGAGCCACGATCCTGAACCGAGTCGAGCCTAAGCCTCATAAATTTTGGATTGTTAAGCTTCGAGCCTAGTTTGAGCTAGTTTAAATCTTACCGAGCCCGAGCTTCAAGCCGCCTGGCTTGGGCTCGACTGCTCGGTTACACCCCTTACTCACATACATAATAATTTTCTTTCCTTTATTAATCTTTCATTTCTCCTTTTACACTTATATGGTATACTATTCTGAACAATTATAATATTTCCTATTTTACATCAAATCATACCGTCCTATATATTTTCCACATATATATGCATAGTTATTAATATTGCCTATTTTACTATGCATAGTTATTAATTTCCCTAACATAGTCCTTTAAATACACATGCATGCTCTTAGTATTGCTAATTGGCTAAATAACCACTTAATCTCATGTTGTTATATATGATCTTACTTGATTTAATCGTGAACAATAAACATAATACATATGAATTTTGATATGGACCTAAACCGAGGCTCCACCAACAAGGAACCGCACCTCTGGGCCTGCCAAGATGTCATGTCATCATCGCCTCTGCAAAACCCCCTAATAGCACATCCAGTTTTGTGGCGTCACATGTCATCTCCTAAGACGGATACAAAGACAGGAAATCTGCATAGTGTACTATAAAAGGCACTGACTGAAAGTACCAAAAAGGACAACCACATTGGCATCAAATACCTTTTTATCACTCAGCGGCGGCTAAAATTTTAAGGATGTATTCACTCCCACTAACATTTCATTAAAGCTACCATCAGTATATATAGCTTTCATCATCAAAGTCCTCGATCTTTAAGCTCATACTCATCATCACTATAATTAGTATCATCATCATACTCACCAAACAAATCCAACTAACCTTGTGACCTTCTTGACTGACCATTTGAACCTTCATGTTTGACCCTCAGTCCTTACTGTCTTACGGGTTTTCCTAGATGGATTAGCTGACGTGGCGTATTCTAGAATGAGGTCATCTTTTGTGGGGTTATTTTAGTTTTATCCAACTATACTTTTCCATCTTTTAGGTTGACTACAATTAGAAGGGCTAGGTTTATTAGTTGGTATTGAAGTTTATTGCTGGACTGATGACTTATCTGTGGGCTAGTCTTACAAAGGTATAATTAAATTAGAGATCGCCTAGAATCATAAATAGATATTAGAGAACCCAATAAATGAAAATAGGGAGACAAATAAACCCAATAATTGAGACAAAGACTTCCAAATAGAGAGACGAGAATTATTTAGATTAAAATTAAAAAAACAAATAAGAAATAGGGCTTACCACCGGCTAAAAGGCCGATGGCAACCCCTTAGATCAAGGACAAAGGAGGCTAGGGTTTAATGAGAAAGAGAGAGAAGAGAGAGAGATCAAAATGAGGCTAGGGTTCAATTGTCAAAATTAACTTTATACAAAGATTCCTAGGGTTAAATTTTATTTAATCATTCATTAGTACCACATTTCCTCGCAAAAGCATAACTTTTATAGTGAGAAGTACCACCTTTTTTTTAGTGAAAATTATTTCTTTTCCGCTGAGAAGTTGTGTCTTATAGTCACGAAGTGGTACTTTTTTATAATAAAATCCCAATGAGAAAATTAAGTTGTAAAACAAAAATCATAAAGAAATAAAAGATTTTAAAAGACATTAGAAAATTAATATGAAAAAACCAAAAATATGTTAGTCTACTTGATATGTGGGCCTGTTATATTAACAATGTCATTGGAGTACATAATTGACACAACTGATGTGCATCAAGTTAACTATTTTCATGTTCCTCTTCACGTGAAAATTGGTACTTTTGCCATAAAAAGTAATACCAATCTATGCATGAAATTCATTGCTTATGTAATTCAAAATTTTCTTACATTATGAATTGAAGTAGATCATTAAGAACGTGACATTCAAATGAATAGTTGCACAACTTCCAAAAAAGTGTACTTAATGAGTTGTACATTTTTTTTTTTTTTTTTTTTTTTTTGTGTCTACAAAGAGGGACTTCCTCCCTCCTTGGGCGTTGCTAAAGGGCACCTTCTAACGCACGACCTCGGGTATTACACAAATTTTATTCGTGTAGGTGCTTCCCAAGAGGCTTGAACCCGTGACCTGGTGTATAAGGCAAAACTTGTTTGCCAGTAGGCCAAACACCTCTTGGGTATTAGTTGTACATACGTGTAACAATACTCATATATTAACTCTAGAAGCGATATTTTCAAAATTTTCACCAAAATAATTCACCTTGGATAATTCACCAAAATAATCCAAGGTCAAATTGAAAGTTAAAATTTGGTATTTTTAAATAGTACTTTAGTATATACTTGTGAAAGAAACTAATGCCAAGAATCAATGATAATTTGAAATCAAAAAGA
The DNA here is from genome assembly GCA_030267885.1 of Mesembryanthemum crystallinum. NCBI lineage: Eukaryota > Viridiplantae > Streptophyta > Magnoliopsida > Caryophyllales > Aizoaceae > Mesembryanthemum > Mesembryanthemum crystallinum. Next base: position 28,047 of record BSSO01000522.1, read on the forward strand.
CCAACAAAAATTTGAGTGATACATGTCCAACCCCAAAACTTGGCAGAGAAACCTCCTCTGTGCTCTGTCATCCTTTCAGTATGGCTGCTTCTCTGCAATGCATCAGAATACAATTTTTTGCGGGGAGAGAGAGGAATTTGGCTTAGTGAGGGGTATTTTCGGAATGAAAGTTTTGAGTCTAATGTTGTCCAATGCAAATTAGGCGTTTGTGTTGATCAAATTCAATTGTTATATGGTAGACACGAGTCTAACTTGCATCGTACTCCCGTACGATTAAAGCCCAACAGCAGTGATAGATATTGGGTCTCGCGCCTATTGGTAGAGCCTAGCTATTTGTCAAAGTTAATATAAACGCTGTGGCATCTATGTATATATTTCTACTTATATATCCTGTTGGTAAAGCCCAGCTACAATTTTGTTCCATTGATCAAGGTTCGATTCCCGTTGTCTGCTTTTTTTTTCTTTTTTCTTTTTCTTTTTTCTTTTTCTGCACTTTCCACTTTTTATTTTCGTATTTTATATATCACTCATTAATTTCTTCTTGTCTTTGTTTCCTCATACTCTTTTACTCCATCCGTCTCAAAATAACTTTCGATTTAGGTATATACGCACATATTAAGGAGAGTATTAATTCTAGAGGTAGTTAAAGACAATTTGACTCTATTACCCTTGTATTAATTATAACTAGGTGCATTGGAAAGTGAAATTAGTAGTAAACCACAAGGGTACATTAGTAAAATGAGCAATTAATGCTGTATTGAATTGTAAAGCGACAGATATTTTGAGACAAAAAAAGTTAGTTAAAGTGACAATTATTTTGAGACGGAGGGAGTATAATTGTTTTTCCTTCTACATTTTGGGCACCCTTATTATATTGGTACTATTATAAATAATTTTGAAGCTTTACTTTTTTTTCTTTCTTTTTCATTAATCCAAATTTAATTTTCTTTTTTGTTTATTGCATAATCTCATCATTATTTTATGTTAATTTTTAAAAGTGATAATTTAACATAAATAAATTAGTGAAAATAAAGTTAACAAATATATGAACATAAAGTTTACAAAAAGTGTATCAGCAATTTAGAGTAAATAAATTAGTAACTGTAATATTAAAATGAAAAATATCTCCATAGAAAAGAAAAAAAACACAAAAAAAGTGAACCTATAGTCGTAATAATAATAATATGGAAGAGTGAAACTAAAACTTACAAGAGGTGAACATATAATTATGAATATAGAGTGAACCTAGAGTTTATTAATAGTGAACCTAAAATTTAAAAAAAAAAAAAATGAATATAATATTTCTTTTTTCACAAATCTTTTCTTTCTTATGTCATTTTAATTATTTTTCCCTTTTCAATCTTTTTAATATTCAAACTTCATAAAGAGTAGTGATAAATATACACAAAATGCCAGGTTTACAAAATGTTATCGCTACATTCACTAAATATTATTGCTAGGTTCACTAAAGTAATTGCCAATTTCTAAACATACATTATATGTTAGGTTCACTAAATCTTATCGTTAGATTCACTAAATGTAGTTGTCAAGTCCTAAATATACATTATATGTCAGGTTCACTAATTGTTATCGTTAGGTTCACTAACTACTATTATCCCTAGGTTCACTAAATGTTATAAATAGTTTTTTTTTTTTTTTTTTTTTAAAATCTCAGTTATCAATAGGTTCAATAAATGTAAGTGCCAAGTTCTAAATATACATTATATGTCAGGTTCACTTAATGGTATCTCTAGGTTCACTAAATGTTGTCTTTAGATTCACTAAATATAATTGTTAGGTTTGTTTAACTATATTCTTGGGTATATTTCTATGTCAAGTCTGTACAATATAAACATCACAAAATATCATACCAGGCGGAATGTATTGGTGGTCTATAAAATGGTACTGATAAGTTAAAAATCATTACTGACACCTAAAAACTAGTATCAGTTTTTTTTTCCACCAAATACTACTACAGTACTATTTTTTACTTACACAGTACTACTTTCTTTTTGCCTAATACTCGCTTAATACATCAGGCGGCCTGATAAAAGAGTAATTGTATAAACATGCGTCCACTTAATGTAATCGTCAAGTTCATTTTATAAAAATTTTCGAATTCAGTATATATGCGTGTCATATTAAATTTATACTAAATGTAATCTTATGTATAGAGTTTTGTTTTCTTATTGTACATAATTTTTTATAAAATTAATGTATTTATTTTCGTAAAAGGAAAAGGTGAAACTTACGAACATACAAAATCTAGAAATTTAACATATAGCCAATGAAAACTTTAAAACTCAAAAACCTAAAACAAGAAACAAATACAAAGCAAAAAGTGAAAAGAAGGAACGGAAAAAAAATTAAAACAAAAACTGAAAAGAGGGAATGAAAAAAAAAAAAATTAAAGCAAGAGTTTTACCCAAAAAAAAAAAACAAAAAAAACATGTAACGCAATATAATGGAGGGAATAGGTTTTGAACCCTAGACCTCAAATTTACTACAACAACACGGAACCGTCTTGGCTATCTTCCCTTCACATTAATATTTGGCACAGCTTGTAATTAAGCTAGTATTTCTGCCTAGAAGCTACATGCAACTGCTATTCACGCGCGCCCGAGTTTACCTAGCATGGTAGACCCGGGTGCACGATATAATTTACCGCAATATACTGAATGACATTGCTTTTAGCCAATTCTTATATGTTAGACACGAGAGTACCATGCTAGGTACTCCCGTGCGCGTGAGGCGCAAATACCACCGGTGGGCCATTAGTGTCACGCGCGCTTTTTTAATTTGCCTTTGCTGGGCTACAACGGTGCTATATACATATTGTTGAACCTCCTTAAAAACAAATATGGCTTGCATAGTCTGATGGAAGCAAGCAAATAGTGGAAGGTTGTTCTTCATGAATGGCGCGTGTTTGACTTCTGGTTTGAACTTTTTTTCTTCTTAATTTTTTTTTTAAATAATTTTGTTTATTGCTTATTGATGCAGGTTACTTCATATTCCACTCTTTACTATCTTTTTGTCTTTTTTTGGTTTCCCTTTTTTCTCATTCTTCATGGTATGAAAATGAATAGCTTTAAAATTTTCGGTATTGACTTATAAAAGTAATTAAGAAATGACTTTTAAAGTCCAGATATATTTACAAAATTTATTTATGAAATACAAATTTTAAATAGATGATAACATTTACTGAGGTACTTAAATATCATTTCACTATTTACTATCAATAATAAAAAAATTTGTAAACCTAAAAGCTTATAAAAAGTTAAAGTGAACCTAATGCTTACAAAATATTGAATATAAAAGTTTACAAAAAGTGAACCTAAGTCTTACAAAATACTGAACGTAAGGCTTACAATATCCCGAACCTGAAAGTTACAAAAAGTGAACCCGAGGCTTACAATATACTGAACTTGAAACTTATTACAAAAAAATGAACCTGACGCTTAAAAAATACTGAACCTAAAGCTTACTAAAAGTGAACCTAAGGCTTACAAAATACTGAACCTATAGCTTACAAACAGTGAACCTAAGGCTTACCAAATACTGAACCTAAGGCTTACAATATACTGAACTTAAGGCTTACAAAAATTGAACCTATGGTTTAATTTAAATAAAGTACTGAACATAATAGTAAAATAATAAAAAAAAAAGTTATAAAAACAAGAAGATCGAAAAAGGTATTTCAATGTCTTATTCTCCAAAACAACCTATAAAAATTAGCGGTGAAACATGACTATATGAGTATTCAGTATCGGCTAACAAAGTACTAAACTAGATTTTTATTAGCAATAAAATTTATAGATCTTGTTTGGAATTTAAATTCAGAATCCATATTGGCCTTGTTTGGATACCAGCTTTTTGAGCCAACTTGTTGCATTTTCAGCTTGTTTGACTATGTGACAATCTGAAAGTACAATAAAACTTGTTTGGTAACCAGCTTGCTAGATGACTTTTTGGACCCAAACAATCCAATTTGGAAAAGCTTAGGGAAGGTAGCTTTTTGCATTGGCTTGTTGAATTCCTCTATTTAAAATGACCCTCTTACCCCAATGTTAGCAATAATTACACCCCAACTA
>BSSO01000523.1:0-32125 GCA_030267885.1 Mesembryanthemum crystallinum
GATTTGGAAACGTAATAACGAGACGGAGGGAGTATAAATTTTTAACTTGAGATTCATTTTGACAAATTATTGTTACTCATAGTCATAGCATTCGGAATAGGTTCATCTGGTAACTTTTCCAATACTAGTACTTATTATTTTTACATTTTTGAACTTTTGCTCACCTAGCAAGGACTTGTAACTCTGTTAAGGTCCTAACATCACATTCACATCTCACTTGTAACATTTGTTTCGTGCTAGGCAAAACATCGAACGTGAGGAAAGTTGATTGGTATTGGAGATGTCGAGGACTTACGGAGTGTCTTGAAGATCACCAAATATAGTAAAAAAATGAGTTTATAAATGGGAAAAACTTGACTTTTAATATTCAAATATAAGTGAATATTAGTAATTAAATTACTAAGTAAAAGGAAGTTGATATTTGTTTAAAATTTCTGATTATTCATGTCATTTGAACATGTTGCCTTTTACTAAAAACTATGATCAATGTAATCCAACAGTTGGAGCAGGATTTTTCAAATTGAAAATTTCAATCATAATTTGATCCCTTTAATAAAATAATTAGTCATATCAACTCGCTTGATAAAATGAACTGATATTTTCAACCTTAATCAACTTTTTTTTTTGGGGTTAAGAACGAGCCGGGTTAATTTTTACCACCTATGCCTATAATACTTTTGATTATTTTTTTCCCCGGAGTATAAGGTTCATTATGATTCAAGGTTTCGTAATGGTTCCAAACCCCGCTCTTTATGATCTTAAATTCACCATCGTGCCTCCATTTAGCTATATATGTTTTCAGTGTGGTCAAATATTGAATAGCATTAAAAAGTTATTGGTGTTTCTTAAACTTATAGGAATTTATGAGATCGCCAAATGATTTAAGAGTCGATCCTATATGACATGAGTTTTTGTCTCCGTTTTCAAGATTCCGATGCTCTTGAGCCTTAAAGTTCGGCTTGAATGTTCCAACATGGCATTACGCGCCCTTAGAAAACACATTTTTATCCCTACAATTTTGGCTGTAAAGCCCTGGATTCTAATTCCAACAATAATTTCTTATGGTACTTCTTCATTAAGGGAGACAGTTGACAAAAAAAGGAAGATGGAACTCAAGTTATAGAAACAGGATATGTATATAATGATGACTATATTGTATGTACACAAAAACAGGATAAGAAAAAACGCATAAAGATATACACGTGGAAATGTGAATTTTTATACTAGTAATCCTTTAAAATCATGCAAAATGGATATCATGTCCAATTTCAAATATGTGTTAGACATGGACATGCAATCTCCTTGAGGTGTACATAGGTGAAACACTTTAGTGCTCACTTCTTTATCTCTCTTCCTTAGAACCACATCCGCATGTCAATTACTCATGTGTGATCACTGAACACAAAATAAGAAATCGTAGAAGGATGTATGGAATTACATAGTATTACATGCTCTTCTGTTCTGTACATCGGCAGCAGTTTGAAAGATGAGTGGAACCGCGGCAGAAAATTTGTCAGTAATTCGAATCATGGAACACGTTCCAAAACCCGCTGTAACGCTTTTTTGATGCCTTCTTGATCAAGTGACGTTATCAACTGTATCTCCTGAACCTAATTTAGGGAATAAGAAAAGTTTCAACAAAGAGTAGGGAAAGAGGGGTTGGGGGGGGGGGGGGGGGAAGTAAGTTGATCTTCAGAATCTAAACCCAAAATTTTCTGATTTTTGGATATCATTTTTTGAACTTTTGGATATCCTAAATATTTAAATGGAAATCTAAAATATTTCAAATTATGCACATTAAAAAGATATATAAAATATTATATCTGATGTGGGATGTCCAACGGGCCGACAGCCCTAGTGAAGGGGAGGGTGGCAGACGGACACATACCTGCCTTCCAGCCCGAGCAAGTATAGTGAAATGGTTGTCAATTGCTGGTGCCTGTCAAATGAATTAACTCCAAATTAAAGTGATGATATGAGAAACAAGCAAGTAGTTCAACATGGGATGGAATGGAAGGCATGAGAGACACTGACATTAGAAAGCCAGAGCTGGAGATCTTGTGAAACAACCCGTTTCTCAAAGCCTTGCCGTCTGATCCTGACGTCACTTATACTGAACGAAGAATGATAGAAAGTTAAGCTCTTAATCAGGATGATAGTCAACACTTCCACATAATAATCATGCAGATAGACTTAGCAACAGATGATGCCCAGTTAGCAGCTTTCTGTAATCGACCCTGGACAATGGGGCAGAAACCTTGCACACTTGTGTTTGTATTACACAACACCAAACTGCACAGATGTTTGTCGTGTTTTATCTAGGCCGGGTATTCGGCACTTTCATCCCTTAAGCAAGGTCTAGAGTTCAAATTATGTGAAAGGAGACCACACTTAACCCATTCATGGACCAATCCGATACGATCAGGATTAGTCTTGACCCAATAGGTTCAAAGCACAATGTAGGCCGAGGATTGACAGACAGGCCAAGGGGAAGTTAGACCAGGATCTAAACTCTGCAAACGGAATTGCAGATTAAAATTAAAGTCTCAGCGTCTCACTGTTAACTGAAGATTTTTCCATAGGTAGTATCCCGGTGTCAGCATAGAATTTAAAAGTAAACTCTCTTCCCCAATAATAAGCATGAAGCTTGATCACCACAAGTTTGGGCTGCAACATCTACATACACATTCCTCAAACTTTCGGATAAGAATAAGGTACACCGTACACCATACACATGCAGATCCCAGGATCGGAGCTTGGCTATTTATTGTATATTTTGATTCAGTTTGAAGTGTCCAACCATCATACTGTGGAAAAGGGGTATCTGAGGTTTCGACATGCATACTTTGGGCTGAAGAAAATTCCAGGTAAAAGATATGGCAACTCTTATACTTCCATGTTCCAACAGATATCTCTCCAAACTTGGCTCCACAAGTAGTTGATCGCAAAACAATATAATAAGTTCCCTAAACTTATGCGATTATGGGCAACCCAGTGCACAAGGTTTGGGCAAAGGATTCTAGATTCTTCATGATGTGAGGAATGAATAGCCATGATGAATAAGCATAAACTCTGAAGCAAGAAAAAAGGTTGAAGCTTCTATAGGTTAATGCTCACAAGGTTCACAAGAAAGAGGATCAGGCATGTTGATTTATGGGTTCAGAAACAATAATCCTCAGGAAGAACAACTGTCAAGTACATGAGGGTAACATTTGGAAACTTACCCCTCTTCCTTTAGCAGCTCTCCAAATATTTCCTCAAGCCCTTGGAGTGGTTGAATATCACTGCTTGCACTTGTGCTGGTAGAATCAGGATCTGTATCACTTTCCTGATTCAACAAAATTTACATCTGCTTAGATCAGCAGAACAAGGCATACTCAACACAAAATGAAACAAAGGGCGTAAGAAGTGAGGCACAGTCGGACACACCTGAGGAATTACTTTGTCCAAGGTCTCAAGAAGTGGATCTTCCTCCAGTTGTCTAATTGACAATGTAATCCTTGATTTTTCCCTATATTTATCTTTTATTAAAATAGGAGCAATATGTGGGAATTTCCAGAAGATACGCAAGCTCAAATGAGACAACATAACCCATCTAAAATTAAAAGTAACAAATCTTTCCTCTCCTTCAGTAAATTTGAGATTTAGAAAGTAAGGAAGTTAAATGGTGTGAGCATAAAACAAAGAGACGTCGGATATATGTCATAATCATGATGTTGTATAAATGAGATATACACTGATCCGCCCACCAATTTTTTCAGGGTCCCCAATATGTACAGCGATGGAAAATTGCAAACATGGCCCACCAATTTTCATTTTGGGTGCCTGACGTTAGGCCTAATTGCAATTTGGGTACCTGTCTTTTCAATATTTTCATTTTGGGTACCTGACATTTCAAAAGTGTCTCATTTTGGGTCATTTTACTAACAGGGTTAAATTTTCCGTTAACATGGTGACGTGTCATCAAATAAAAAAAATATAAAAAATTCCCAAAAAACTCCAGAAAAATCCCAAAAGTTATTTAATGTTTATTTGTAGTTATAGAGAAATTTATAGAATTTTTTTAAGAATTTTTCAACAATTTTTTGCTTAATGACATGTCAGCATGTTAACGGAATTTTTAACGCCGTTAGTGAAATAACCCAAAATGAGACGGTTTTCAAAATTTCAGCTACCCAAAATGAGAATATTGAAAAGACAGGTACCCAAATTGCAATTAGGCCTAACGTCGGGTACCCAAAATGAAATTTTTCCTATACAAAAAAGTATGTCTAAAATGTTTGTCACCTGTCAATTTGAGTGATCTTAACTCTCACGTCATCACCCTCACTTAGAACATCTCTGACATCCTGAACAAAATCCCATGAAACCTCGGAAACATGTACCAAGCCGGTAAGATGATAATTACCTGCATTTAACGTTTGTACACATCAGTACCAAAATACTTCGCAAAGAAACAGTAGCGATTACTAACATTTCAGTGAAAAATACCATCAGGAAAGCGCAAGTGAACAAAGGCACCGTAATCCTCAACCATTCCAACCTTTCCCTCAAGAATGTCTCCAACACTAAGTTTACCAGAATAGTTTGACCATGCAGCCTCCTTTTCCGATAATATCAATTTTCTGCTCCCCTCATCCACCACAATTACCTAATACATCATAATGGCAGATACATGTCATACAAGAGCAATAGAGGCTTGCACTAGAGCAAAGAACAAAAGAGGATGACTATGAAAACGACTACAAAACTGTAAGCCAGTAAACTTTGCCAGGCAAAAAGAAACGAATTCATACATCATCTGGCATGCATGTATGGATTAACAAGAAGGTTTGACATTATAAACTGCTCACAAATTATTAAAGACAGAAAATTTTGTATTTCATTTTTCCTTTTTATGCCGCCTGGTGGTGAGCAATTACTTACACATGATCAGAGAATGGGCTCTGCAAAATAAAGGCATCCCAAAAAATAAAGGATGATTTCTTTTGACAAGAAGATGTCTAAATTTCATACCTTCATGGGCATGAGAGAACCTGTAAGTCCTCTGGCAATCTCTTGTATGGTTTTGTTTGGGTCTGCACGTCATGACAGCAGAAAAATCACTATGTCACCTTTGATTCATCCAATATGGCAACCAAATATATTCTACACTTAAACTACATGAAAACATTTTGGAATATAACAGCGTGGAAATTCAGTGTAATCCTAATCACAGATTAGCAAGAGCGCATAAAAGATAAATAGAATAAAAAGAAGTAATGAAGACAGATGTAGTAACTGGAGCATCCCATGAATTCTTCAAAATCCAGGAACAAGGACAGACTGGGGAGATTGTTTATTCCATGGAATTAATTATACACAAACGGTTAGACAGTCCTGAGGGTAGGCAACGAAAGATCTATCAAATCTAAAATCTATTACTCAATATGGAACTAGATACTTACATAGGTAATGAAACTTTATTTAAATTATTTTTGTAAGCAGTTATACTGTCGTCATAGTTGTAAGTCTCAAAGTGAATCCAAGAAACAGACATGCAAGGTTGCTGCTAATATTCCACTTCTTTGGCCACTCATTATTAGCAAATGCTGGTACTATGGCCAAGGCTAAGGGAGAGTCTCCAACCCCAAACTAGATTTCTCCATACATACAAAAGTGTTAAAAGTACCTTTACAAGAATGTGATGGGCTCAACTGCGGGAAAGGAAGAAAACCAACAAGTGAGGAAAAACGAACGAGCAAGCCTCCATTGTTGAAACCTTCAATTCTACCCTTGTAAACGGATCCAGTTTCTTTATACCTTTTGGCTGCATCCCAGTCAGCATGCCTCTATTTCTTCAAGCAAATAGATACATTACAACATAGAAAGTGATCCAGGAATCCCTCAAAACAGAATGTCCATATATATTAGTGTGTTCTTTTTTTAGGAGGAAAAAAAAAAAGAAAAGAAAAGGAAAAAGCTTCTTGACAATATTACCATAAAAGCCACATAAACTTCACTTGAAACAGTGCACGTTGCCCTCTTCCGAATTCTCTGGCGCTAAAAACTAAACCCATAGTGTACAATGACATCCTAATTCACTCAATTATTTCCAACTCTATATTGTGTAGTGGTGACACAAACACTCATCTTGAACCTAGCATGATACCCCTAGAATCACAAAGGCATAAGGTGATTAGGGTCTTGTTTAGCTAGCAGTTGGTAGCTGGTTGTGATCGGCTTGTTATATTAGTTGATTTCACTACCTGATAGTACTAGTTGATTTTAACATGATTGGTGAAACCATTGGTTTATTTATTACAGCTTTTGAGTTGTAAAATGCCTAACAATCGAACTACTTTCACAAAAAGATACTCCACCGATCTTTGGTTTTTTCAGAGTTGGCTTGGTTTCCCAACAAGCTAGCTTATCAAGCCATTTGCCAAACAGTCAAACACGGAAACACCAATCAAGTGGGTGGAGCATTGTACTTTTCAATCATTTCAACAGCCAAGTAGCTAGCTAACAAGTTGGCTGCCGAACAAGGCCTATGTTCTTATTCAACATGTTTCTACAGTAGGATTATGTTGTATCAACTACCACTAAGAACCATTGCAATGGCACCCTATTTACAAGTTTTCCATAATAATGAACTTGGGAATTCTATGTCAACTGAAGATTTACATTAAAATCTCGTTCTATGAGCAATTCCATTGTAGATTTAACTCAATTACACAACTTGGTCACCCTTTTCATTTCATTCATCAATCATTGTCCAAGCAAAATACACTGAACAAGTTCATCATTCATCCCAGAAAACAGAAATTAGCAAAAAGAAAGCAACCAAATTTGCACAAAAGAACTGCCCACAATTGGCATGATATCGAGCTGACAAAGTGAGAGAGCTGAAACGAAACTCACCCGAATTGGACGAGGGGCCTCAGGTGGGATAGGGGAACCATCCATAACCTCATCAACTTTTGCACCAGAAGAAGCATTAATCTGCGTTGCCTGAAATGGGTATTTGTTGTTGATTGTGGACTTGCGACACAAACTCAAGAGATTATAACTACATGGGCTGTGATTGTATAGGGCATAAGAGGAAGAACAATTTGTGGGTGAATCATTGATTACATTTTGTGAGTGAAAGCAAAGACTTGTGACTGAACCTACACCTAGAGATGATGCACTGAAAATTGGCATATTTGGGATTTTAGTTTTGTTTTTAATGGAGGATTTTGAGTTGAATGAAGAGGGGTTTTCTCTTTCTTTAGTGGGTTACTGCCATGGGAGTGACTTGAAATGAAGCTGAAGTTTTTTTTTTTGTGGTGGGATTTTGTTTGTTGATGAGACCATGTCATGTGTTTCTTCTGTACCCACAAAAGTGGGCTTTGTTGAGCTTTGGCATCCCAAAACTTTGGTGTCATCCATTTCATATATTGAGTGGATATCTTTAAATTTGGACTTAGCCTCTCGGGAACACTTTTCTTTATTTATATGGATAGACCCATATTTCTTTTTTAGGCAGGAGGATAGACCCATATTTCGACCTTCTCTCTAGTCCACCCACTCTTATTTAGTCATGTTTGGCAAATGGGTGATAATAGTTGTCGACCGTTAGCTGATAGCTGGTATTCTTTGATTGGTTAAATTAGCTGCTTTGACTAGTTAGTAACATGGGTAGTTTATAAAAAAAAAAAATGCTTGGGAAAATCAGCTGGTCATTATTAGCTGGTAATATAGAAAACCTAAAATAAAATAAAACCACGAGCCACAAGCCAATCCTAAAAACTGCTCATAGTGACTTGCGAAAAATTACCTTATAGGATGCCAAAAACCAATCCAATCAACCACTTACAAATACTCATTTAACTGCTGAACTTGATCAAACAAACAAAACTGTAAAAAGCTACTTCAAAAACCACTTAACGAAAAATAGAATCATGATCTAGAATTATATTTTGCTTTTGTTTTCTTTTCTGCATCATGTGTTTGATGTAAGCATGTAAATGGATTTACATTCATCTATTGCATTGTTTGTTGCATGGACTTTACTTCCAAGTTTGTGTTAGACCTATTGTGTTATGTGAGATCTTTGTTTCATAATTGTATAAGTCAAATGATGTTTCTTGAGAACTTGTGAATTGCTCAATTTTATTCTCAAAGTAGTCATACAAGTTTCTTCCTTCCTTCATTTTTTATTTTCATTTTCATGGGTGGACGTTCAACATTTCAACACATTTGATAGGAATGAGTTAGTGTAATAAGCAAGTTGTTAAAAATCATAACTAGTGTAGCGGGTATAGTTGTCATCTTATACCTATTATGTAACCAAAGCCTCATCCCTCGATTTTAACCACTAGGCTAAAACTTCATTGACATATCCGATATAATTTAAAGTCTATTATCCATCCTCGTGGAGATTCCTTTCCTCGACTAGTTAGAATGTAATCTGCTTTCTCTTGTAATGGATTATTATCCTCCTTAGCACTAAAAAAAAAAAAAAAAAAAAGTCTATTATACATCCTCGTTAATATATGAGTTCGTTACTTCCTTTCATGAATCATGAACATATTACTCCCTCCGTCCCACCATTCCGTGGCCATTGTTTGCATACCTTTATCTAACTCAAACATATATTGTACTATTCATCCCCCAAAATACATAATTAACACCCATTTATCCTCACTATCATTAATCTATTTAACCCATTTTAATAATTATCCCTCTCTATTTTTCTCTCTACGTATCAAATTTTTCATTATTTTTTTTAACTTTATAGTGAATAGTACAATGGCCACGTAATGGTGAGACGAAGGGAGTAAATAACTACTCCCTCAGTCTCTCACTTTCATTAACATTGCACTATTCACACAAGAATTAAGGAGGGTGTATTTGGACTATTTTGCTCTTGGTTGATAAACATTAAACTAATGGGTAGTGGGTGTGAGAAACATTAAAGTAATATGAAGAGAGAGAGTGATTGGAGAGAGAAAGTATAATTTTTTATTGTATGTAATGTAAGGGATAGTGGGGGGTAAATAAGGAAGAATATGAGGAAAATATAGTTATGTTAAGGTAAGTAGGGGACTTGATTTTGGGAGTTTTGTTAAGATAAGTGGGGGACGGAGGGAGTATGTAGTATATTCCGACGTCCCACCATGTGAGAGATACGAGGAGTAGATATCATTTCCCTCGTTAAACTCCAAAGCCATAGAATGAGGAAGTGCGTTACTAGAGATCCCATTAAATAAAACAATAGAAAACCTTTAAGCATACAAGTAAGGTTGCCGACGGATAGTCGTCGTGCAGGTCATCAACCACGAGTGATGCGTCAAACATCAAGTCCCCATATTTAATGTCTTTCGATGCCAAGCTAAAAGCCTTCATTTATTCTGGTTGTTTCAATTAGTGGTACCACAAGAAAACGAACAAAATAAAATAGTAAGTACTCCCTATATGACAAAGTTTAAAAATATTATTAACATAAAATTTTCAAGTCAAGTGTGACTCCATTAGTTATTTACTGAATTGATGTTGCTCAATTGCTAGTGCTATCACTTTTCTAATCACTTACGTGAGAAATTATTATGTGGTCAAAGGCTTTCACTTATGTAGTACATCACTATTCTATCATTTATACGTATGTATATATATACACATCTTTTAAAAGTTACGACCTTAATAAGTTTTATTATCACAAGGTTAAGAAGTGCACTAATAAGAAATCTAAAAACAAAATATTGTCAAATCTATGTGTTGTATTCTAAGTTTGAGAGTGCAATTTACGCTCAATTTGAGAGTATGATTAGTATTCTTATTTTATTATGTTTATTTTGTCATCCAAAAATTCAAATGAGTGAATTAAAACTATTACATTTATACTCGATAGTCAACCAGCTGGGATTAAAAAAAAAAAAAATAAGGAGAATATTTTATTGAGCATAAAGATTGAGAAGCATGGAAGTAATTGGTACCCATGATAATCACTCTTCCAAAGAAAACATAAAATTGGTGCCCATGATCACCACATTACAAAGCCAAAACCCAAATTTGCGCATGACATGTAAACACATTATCATTTCTCTCTCTTCTTTCTCTCTCTTTTTTTCTCTCTCTAACACAGACAAACCCTTGCCCAAAAGGTCCACTCCCCTGTCCTCCTGCCCTGCCTCTCTTTCTTTTCTGTCTAACTAAAATCAAAGAGAGCCCACTTTCCCAAATTTCTCACATTCCAGAACCCAAATCCCAAAAACTCCAAAATCTCTACATTTCCTCTTAAACCCATTAGCCATTTTGGCTTCCCCTGTTTTTGCTCTGTTTTCTTCTCTCTAAAAAGCTTCAAAATCATGTCCTCTGATGATGAGGCAGAGGAGTACCTGTTCAAGATAGTGATTATAGGAGATTCAGCTGTTGGAAAATCTAACTTATTGTCTCGATATGCAAGAAATGAGTTCAGTATGCACTCAAAAGCCACGATCGGGGTTGAATTTCAGACTCAGAGCATAGACATTGATGGCAAAGAAGTTAAGGCTCAGATTTGGGACACTGCTGGTCAAGAGAGGTTTAGGGCTGTCACCTCTGCTTATTACAGGGGTGCTGTCGGTGCTCTTGTTGTTTATGATATTACTCGCCGAACCACCTTTGATAGCATTAGCCGATGGCTCGATGAGCTCAAAAGTAAGTCTTTGAAAGATTTTGTGCACCTTTTCCTGTTGTTTCTTTGTTTTTATGATGCTTTTTGCTTTTTTGTTGGGTTGATTGATCTGGGTTGTTGACAAAGTTGTGTTTTTATTTTGGGGAGATTGGTTACTTGATTTGGGTTTTTGATGAAGTTTTGTGACTTGGGATTTTGCTTCAAGTTTTTTGGGTTACCATTGGCTCCTGCTTTGATTTGATGAGCTCAACACTAAGTAGTAGGAAAGATAGCTTGCGTTGCAGGGTTTGCTTCTTTGGTAGGTATATTGATCTGGGTTTGTGATAAAGTTTTGTTCTTTAGGAGGGATCTTAATGGGTATGCTTATTTGTGCTGTCTCATTGAGCTCAACAGAAAGGAAACTTGATGTTTTTCTTAGTAGATTTTGCTTATTTGTTTGGTTAATTGATTTGGGTTTTGATGTTTTTTCTTGAAGTTTTGGAGTTTCAAATGTTGGGGGATTTAGCTAGAAGTATATTAGTAGGTGGTAGTTGTTAAATTTTTATGATTTTACTTCGTTGTTGGATCAATTGGGCGAAAGTTTTTGAAAAAAAATCACTTTTGCATTTGCTTTGTTTGTGATTATTGTGAATCGGGTGATATATCTGTACTTTGAATACATGTTGCTGTTTGTTTAGGTGGTATAAGCAACTTGCTGGGAGAACTCTTCTTGTTAACTGAAAATTAGCCTGAGTCAAACATCTTGCTGCAGTAGGAGGAATTTGTTAATAAAGAAAAAAATAAAACTTTGGAGTTTATTTGAAAACCTTAGACAGAAGATTACTGTTAGGATGATAAAGCAATCACTTTCGATGGTTCGAATATGAAATTTTCAAAAATCTAAATGGATGTTCTGCAATCTTGTTGTCTTTTAGGGTTGGCTACTTTTTTACAAGTAACATAGGCTTGGATAGTTTTGGTTTCATTTCTATGAAAAGTTCTCAAAAGACTAGATGAATCTCAGTTCATGAAATCAAAAGGCAGTCAAAATTGAGTTCTTTGCCTTGTATTGAGGAATCTTGGAAGTGGTGAAGATCTGTATGATCGATTTACATTCTCTGCCTTATGAACACCCATTTACACTTGTTCTATGGATTTGTCTACCAAAGCTAATGGACCACCATGTACTTAATAAAGATCTTTGGATACTTTAAGATATGTGATAGCTTCATCCCACCTACCCACTGCCCACACCGACAACTCAACCTTAAAACATAAAATGAAGAAGAAAAAGATCCGAGAAAGAAGAAAATGGATGGATGGAATTATCATAAGGGCACAAAAGAGTGTCTTAAATTATTCTCACTTAAACATTTGATATAGTAAACTTTGTCATTGCCTAGCGTCAGTGTGAGTCTTAAAATTAGATTCCATTGGCTTTAGATCAGTTATATCTCATAGTACTCCACTACTCCTAGTAGCCTACAAAAGGACATTACAAAATCAAGAAGTTCCTGAACCAACATACAAGCCAGCAACATTGGGGCAGTGTGGCTTGACAAAGCTTATTGGATGACAGTCTCGTATTAGTGAATATATATGCTTCAGAAAGTTGATGTGATTTATTCCGAATCATGTGATCAATTGTATTTGTGTGCTTTGGCTTAGCTACCATATTTGTTGTGTGAAATTCCTTGACATCCTATGTATGATGATTCTGCAGCTCATTCTGATACAACTGTGGCAAGAATGCTTGTGGGGAATAAATGTGATTTGGATGATATTAGGGCTGTGAGTACCGATGAGGGAAAAAGCCTCGCAGAAGAGCACGGACTGTTCTTCATTGAGACGTCCGCAAAAGACTCTACCAATGTCAAGACATCTTTCGAGATTGTTATCAAGGAGATATACTGCAGTGTGAGCCGAAAAGTCCTCAATTCCGATTCTTACAAAGCTGAGTTGTCTGTTAATAGGGTAAGCCTTGTCAATGATGACAAGCAGAAGCAAAACCAGGGTTATATATCATCTTCATGTTGTTCGGGGTAAAATCACACGTTTTCCATGATTAAATGCAAGGATATTCACCTGAAAATTTTCTGATTAATCACTGAATTGTGTTTTTCCTACGATCAGTGCTTTTCTTTCCCTTAATCCCGAAATCCAAATTTTTGTAATCGAAACAAGAATGATTTCCGAAACATATTCGAGTGATACAGTAAAAGATCAGAACATTCCTCTACAAGTTCATATTAGAGAGTTGGTGCTCATCCTTTGTTGCCCTGATATGAGAGATCACATTATTGTATATGATCAATTTTCTTTTAATTAATTTTGGAAAGACTGATTAATATACATACAGCTAATCCATGTCAGGGGAACCACATTTTTGTTGGCAATTATTATGGTGTCAGCCAGTCATTTTCATGATTCCTAACTCCCTTGAATGTTTGGGCTGCATGTTATATTAAAAGCTGTCATTTATGTGTACTGTATCTGTATTATTGGATTGAAGAGCACATCAAAGGAGATGCTGAAGTTTTTTTTTTTTTTTTTTTTTTTTTTAGTTGAGTTCATATCAGGCAATGGTATTGGACCAGTTTATGGCAAAGTTAAACCGTTTTCTAGGTATATTTGGACAGAGTATGTAGTACGTTTACATCCATACAGACAAAAGCAACTTTATCTAGGCAAAGTGAGATTATATCATGTACTCTAAAGTAATGAAAACTAAACGAAGGTTTTGCATGTGTTCAATTCGATTAAAACGTGTTGAACTTGAAATGAATAGTACTATTATGTGAGAAATACCCCAAAGAAATACAAAATTTGGGTCTCGGTGCCAAAATATCTCACTTTTTATATCCTATTGTCAGTGAAGAACCAACAAATACCGGGCTGTCGTCTAAGTCTCAAATAAAACCAAATTGGTCAATTTAGGCATTGCTTACTGGCCTGAGATCTACAAGACCCGAATTTTGGTCATTCATAACCCAATCATGGAAGAAATCACTGCATGAGGTAGTCCAACCAAAATCTAACTTCTCAATACCAGCTCCGATTTGACAAAAAATGACACCCTAAAGTAAAATTTGTCATCCCCTCGAAAAAAGAAAAAAAAAAAAAAAAAAAAAAAGTAAAATTTGTTATAATCCAGATTTAAAAGTCAACGCAGATTACATGCTTTAGATTAAAAACCATATAATAAGCTGAACATTACTAAAACAGTTGGTTTGACATGACAGTACACAAACCAAAAAAAACTCATCACAAGTAAAATACACACTACAGTACTAAGAAAAGGTACAAAATGATGCTAATTTCAGAAATCTCTGAAGCTCATTTTCGGGTCGACATTTTTTCTGCCACCTCGCCCTCGCCCCCTACCCCTACCCCTTCCCCTTCCTCTCCCGCCAAAGCGCCTGAAAGAGGATTTCCCATACTTCATCTCGATCAACGAATGGAGGAGCTCGTCACACAGAATACATCCAGAGTACAAGGTAGCTCCATCTGCCAATGGCGTGTTATTCTTATTGAAGTCGATTTCTAGGATAGTAGACTCACAGTCAGGGCAGCGCTCTTTGGTGGTTGAGATCCGATGAGCGCCTTGAGGTAGAAAAACAAGGCAATTGCACTGGTTACAATGAAGCCTCCACTTGGGAGCACTGATGGGATCAAGGACAAGGGTGCCACTGCATTCGGGGCAGGCACAAACTCCTTGGGCGATTAGGGAATGCCGGCATGTAGGATGTGGGCAAAGGAAGCACGGCATCCCAGCTCCCTTACCTAGCTTGGCAGGACCAGTCTTAGGAGCACCAAAGAGTGTGTCTATACCTTCAAATGGAGGATTGTTGTAGCAGTAAGGGCATAGAGGGAATGACCTGCCTTCTGGACCAGGCACAGAGAAGAGCAAGAGCTCGAAGTGGTCCAAAGGGCAAGTGAGTTCCTTGTACAGCTACAAGAAAACAAGTGCAAAATAGGAGTAAGACAAGAAGGCTAATTCACCGGCTCAAATAAGCAACCAAGAGAAATAAGTAAATAACAAAGGCAATAAATGTTAACAATTTCAGTACACAGCAGAGGAAGACAGCCAAACCTTGATTAAGCCCTTTTGAGGAAGATAATAGACATCCTCGCATGTACCACAATAGAGACGTTGAGGCTGAGGAGAAATATATTTCATATACCGCAGACACTTACCACATTTACTCATTGCACGCCCCGACTCCGACAGAGGAGAGAATTGGGCTTCAAATAGCGCATCCATGTGTTCAATCTGCACCAAGAAATAGATTATACCAAGATAATTTTTGGTCGAGATAACACATACAAACGAGAGCTGATTTAGACAATAACCTGATGTGGTACAGGAAACCATATGGTCCCGACATGAAACAAAAATGTAAATAGAGCTTGAGAGCATATAACAATAGTGTTTGTTAGAAATAAGTTTTTACCACCTCAATGTAATCCAGTAACGAGAAACTCTTTCCTTACCTTTTTGGCTTGCAGATACATAATTCTACATTAGTTTGAGTTGAAATATTACCATAATACTTTGTTAATTGTTCAGCATATCTGACAGGACATCATTCTACATTACCTTGCTATTGTTTGGCATATTTGATAGAACAATTCTTTAATACTTTGAGGTTGAGCTATTACCTCAAAGTTATTTGGAGTATGGTTGTGTACTCAGATTCTCAGTGGAAGTTTTTCTCAAACACTGAAACCATATTAGTGAATTCGTTAATATGTGTGTATTTCCCCAACAATGGATGTCAAGGGATACCATTAAAAGCCATTTACAGATTCGAAGGCTTCATTGCACTGATTCTTCCCCCCTCCCCATATTTCTAAGGTTTTGTTGTTTGCCTAATGTATTCCTCAATTCTCAAAAAAAGAACCCTTCTTCCCTCCCCCCCCCCCCCCCCCCGGGAGGGCCCACTAAACCCCACCAAAAGAAACAAGGGGAAAACAAAAAAGTTGCATAGAATTGAAGAAAGCAACACTCACCTGCTTGACAAAATATACAAACTTCTGCTTAAATTGCTCAATAACATGCTTCACAACAAGTGAATGATCTGCTTGACCCTTAGCAATAAGAGTAATCTGATGCTCAATAAAACTCCTAATGTCCGGCAGACAGAGATCTGGATCAGTACATTGGTAACCTCTAACTAGGGTGACACCCAATGCAGTTGGAACCAACCTGCGCCCACTTTGCACCTGCAATATATAGCAAATAGTAATGACGCATCTATCATTAACCATTACCATCTCACAGCTTTGCATATGCATAAAGACTATGAAAGGGATCTAGTTAGTCTTAAAATAGCAGCAACATTGCACAAAGAATGATACTGACCTGCACATAGTTACGCTCACATATATTATTGATATGTACAGGAATGGATGCATCTGTGCCTATTCCATGCTTTTCCATAAGAGAGATGACCTCACTTTCAGTAAGGTAATCAGGAGGGGTGGTGTTTCCCTGCATTTTTCAAAAGCCACAAGCTTTATTTTTATTTTTTAGATAAAAGAAAATTGTATTAAAGACAAAGGACAAGATAATCTATCAAAGGGAACATTTACAGGATAGCCCAGTTTTTTTGGACATCAGAAATCAAGTAACTCCTAAAAGTTCCTCCCGCCTCAGCCCACAAACCCCAGACATTATGGTCCCATATTCAACAACATGCATCATTTAGAGGATTTTAGAGGCCCATGACAAGGAAGAACTTGCTGGCTTATCAAGAGAGATCTCCCCCCAAAGCTTCTTCAAGTTTCTCAGTTTCCAAGTTTCAGAAACGGGAAATATGACCATCAGTCCATCATGAGAGTTTTTGTGTAACAAAGGGCATCTTTATCCCATGTGATGGAGATTGAACAGTGACTAATCAAATTGTGTTTGGCCATGTTGACGTTAGTTGGGCTTTGGCCCTTATGCCCACTTCTTGAGCCTTGACCCAAAGATTAGTGGCTAAGGGGTGACTTTTACCTTCCCACCACCCCTCCCCCTGCACTTAAAAAGAAGAAAAAAGAAAGAAAAAACCTGAAATCGTACAGTAAAGAAAAACTAAGCCTTTACACTGTTACCCACCTAAACTCTCATGTCACTTATTGCATGCAGGGAATGGAAAGCATACCATAAACCTTTAAAGCTTTCATAATTACCTCATACAGCTCCACTTTTGAAGTTTTTATTTTCTCCCCCTTGGTAAAGTCGGGAAGCTTTTTCTCACTTATAGCCAACCAGGGCATTATTGACGTAAATCCCTGGGCTGTAGCATACTGTCCCGTACAGTGAAAAGTTTCTCCACCAGTTGAAAATTCAACCTTTGTCCTAAAATGTGATGGAAGCAACTCTTACGAAAGAATAACTCAAAATGGTATATATGAATTATTATTTGTCACAGTTTATTGAAAAAAATGGCAAGATTTTGTTGTAGCCACACTCATTTACACATTGTGCCATGCTACGATACCACTTAAATATATGGCTCACAAGTCACAGTAACAAATTACACAACAAAATCATACAATAAGAGAAAGTACTTACCTTACATATTTGCAATCTGGAGACACAGTGCCAATAAAATGTTGACAAACATACTGATACAACTTCCATGCATCATACCCTAGCATCTCCTCAGTTGCCGAACGCATTGGGGTAATGGGTGGATGGTCACCTACATCAGTCCCTGAACGTGGCTTGTGGTAACCGTCTGCTAGTAATGTTTGAACATAACCACCCCATAATGGATTACTCCTTTGTGATTCAAGTGCGCCACGAAAATCAAACGAAGAAGGGTAAGCTGTACTTTCTGTGCGCGGATAACTGAAAAGGCACCATAATAGAATATTCAAGACTGTAATATTGCCTTCCACAATTACAGAAAGCGTTCCTTTTTTTTTGGAGGGGATACATGAACAATGCCCTTGATTTTATAGGGGAAAAAACTCTCTTCATGCAGAACAGGGAAAGTGGCCACTATTTATAGGGTAAATGGAACTAACATAAGCACATCAATTGGCTCATTGACCTCATCTCACCCTATTTGAGGCAGACAAAACATGTGCTTTAAAGACTGCATACAAATATGACCATCTCAAGTAGTAACTTTCCCAGGTGGAAAGGCATGCAACTTAATACTTTACTATCAACAGAAACCAATAGGTCAAGACCGCATTGATTTTTCTTCATTAGAAGTACTCATACTATTAGAAGGAACAATCAGTTGAAGTCGACCCTTAACCATCCCATAAAAATTCAAATTGTTTCCTCCTCCTCCTGTTAGCAAACTTCCAAAGAAATAGTATGCGTACAGAAGTAAAGTAAAACAAAATAAATCCGTAAAGGCATGTTTGAAATTGGTTACTACATCGAAAGAGCACTAGAGAAGAAGCAGAGCATAACCTGATGAAACCTTGAGTATACAACCTTTCTGCTATCTGCATAGCCATCTGAGGCCCGAAGCCTAATGCACTTGAAGCAACCTAAACAAATTATGGCAATATGATAAGTTTATGTTGCACATAAATGTTCTTTTTACTAGGAAAGTAGGAATCAAACAAGAACAAGATATGGAATTCAGTTCACATATTAACTCAACAACCCAGTTTGATCCGACACATTATAAAATAATATTGAAAAGAAACCCCTTTTCGATGCATAAGCAACATTAGATATAGGAGGAACTCAGCAAATGAGCAAGAACTCTTCCATCTACTATATGAGCAGAACTCCTGACTTGTATCTGCAGTTGAAAACATAAGGCATGCTACTTCAAGCATTCAACTTTATAGTAAACACATTGTGCAAACATGAATATCCTCGGAAAATGAAAAAAAAAAAAATCAAAAATTGCAAGATCTTCCAACTATTAGATCAGCTGCATATTTACATCTTGTATCTACACACACCAGGAGGACAAACTTCTGTCAGATCAAGATAGCACTTTCTAAAGTGTATTCAGTTTCAAACTTCAACTATTATACGTCTAAGGAGGAGATCAGAAGCAGCTCGGAAAGAAAGAAAGATGGTGCCATTCTCAACTTCAGATTCAGGGAGAAACAAAAAATCAGACCTTTAGGAGATTCACTGTATTCAAGCCAGAAGGTCGACTCTTATGCTCCTGTTTCTCAAATATACTGATCACTTCAACAGTACCATCTTCTGTCACCAATTTTTGAAACATCGAGGCAACCTGGATAAAAGATAGCTTCTCAGATCTACTACCTATAAGTCATCAAATTTACAACTTGCAAACATTGTATAACTGTAATTGGTGCTTACATCCAAGTCAAACAACTTCTCACGCTCCCATTCCAACTTTAGCTCATAGCCCCTGTGCACAATATAAGGATGCACAACCCAAAATTTTTCTGGCTTGAACATGTTGATATTCAAATAGCGTTGGACGCAAAACCCAAGGGTCGGAGTTTGACACGGCCCATAACTGTAAAAGCAAGGTATATAATCAATGATCAAGCTCAAATCAGAACTATGAGAGCATGAAATCAATTTTGAAAAGTGGAGGAAAATAATAGTAAGCGGCAAAATCATTCAACATAGCCTATTATGATACCGAATAAGCGCGCACAATCTAGAGTTGTTTTCACAACAACCAGTTACATCATACATGATTCCCAGATGAGACCAACTGTTGAGGAATGCAAGGGAAACATTGGGTTACGGGTGCATGATAAATCAATGTTATGACAGAACAGAAATGAGTATACTAGGGACTGGATTATAAATAGAGAAAGAAAATGGATAACGACAGCTGGCATTTTTCTGTTAGTATCTATAATGAGTACCATCAGCAATTTTTTAAAACTCTGGGTGCAAAAGGGAAGATATACTTCATACTCATAGGATGTACTGGTAGATAAAAGGAATTTTATTTGTATTGTTGGAATATACTTGTAGGTTAATATGGCATATAGCAACTTTCCAGCAGCATCATGCAGCAAAGTAACTGAAAAGAAAATATACATACAAAAATACAGAAAAATAAAAACGATGAATGATGGAACAAAGAAGAGAAAAGGAAACTAAGGATGAATTGATCAAGGTAAGATGAAATGTACAATAGTAACGCATGCAAAATGCAAAGAGAAAAATACCAAAATTAAAGAACTACAGCAAAGAGAAGAAACCAACGAGATAACTCGAGAGTCCAAATTTCCGTATTTGCCTTGGAAATAACTAGTCTGAAACCGTGTAAATGCAACTCCAACTTTCAAGTCTATCTCCTGCCGAGCATCCACAGCCAAAGCTTCATTTCTGTTTGGTTGGACAAGATTTTCCATAGCTTTTGAAATGTCTTTCTCAGTAACAGAGGAAAATCGAGCACGATAAACTCTAGTTTCACCCTCCTTGACGCGAAAACCAGTACACTCAATAACTGCAGTAAAAGGCCAAATAAGTTATTGTGCCCTATGCAACTGCAATAAAAAAAAAAAAAATGCAAAGTTTCAGCAACAAGTAAAGGATATCCATAACTTTATTCAAGGGTTTGGGGGGAAGGGGTTCAAGGACCAAGGGAGGTGCTATAGAGCAAAATTTGGGATCCAAATTTTCTTTCATTGTTTCAATCTAATAGCAAACATTTCAATGATAAAAGCATAATTTGGACCACCAAATGAAAGGGAATACAAGTAGGCACCTTATAAAGTTAAGGGTTTGATAATCAAGTACATGTAGAATTACGTAATTACTAATTATGAGTGTGCAACAGATGAAAACGCATTTTCTTATCAACTTGTTGAAGTAGAGAACTGTACCTTCAAAACAAATATTCTCTCCTTCTCGGTCACAATCCAGCCATAATACAAGATGGCTACAACCACGAGCTTCTTGACTCAAATGTCTCCGGATATGTGCCTGATCATAAGAACACAAAAATTTAAGACAAACATCACAATGACAAACCAAGACCCGCCTAACACCATGTAAACATAATGCAATCCTCTCCTAAGTCCTAATAAAAAGGGGAAAAGGGCCATTATGTTATCAAAGCAATGAGTAATTCCAAGTACTCAGTACTAGATCATATGCAACATTTTCAAATAAACTGTACAACATAGCAAGGTACTTAGCCCAATCCTTGACTAAAGAAATATAGCACTCTCCCTCAATATCTTGGATAGTACCAGAACCCTTGTACCCCAGTCTTTGATCATATAACTGCACGCTCGAAGCCCACCCAATGACCCAAAACGAAATATGAGCTTTGCAACGAGATGCAGACATTCTCCATGCGGTTCCCTCCAGCCTCCTGTCCCTGCATTGACTCTTTATCCCATATGGATATTGATAGGTTCCTCGTACCAGCCTTACTTCAGGACCGGGGTCAGAACCTAATCTTGAAAGAAGATAAGTCCTATACTATCCAGATTCATGAGTAACTAATCCATCACGCTATGCTATGAGCAGTAAATGGACAACAAAGACAAGATAAATGGAAGAGCAAACAGCCGCACCTTTGGATTGGATTCTGACTTAAGAATAGGAGCTTGGAAAAGATCCAGAGGATCTGTGGTGGTCCAGTCTTGATATGTTGCAGGAAAATCTACACTAGAATTGCAGAGAGATTATCATCAAATATACAGTTTGCAAACAATTTGAGCTACTGACAAGTTGATGACCCATAAAGCATTTCATGTAAATAACTGTTTGAGTTCACTTAAAATAACTTACTACTATGAGTTTATCACCAATGCGGAACTTTCAAGACTGATGTATGATGTTTTACAGTATGTATTTGTCAACAATTTTATCAAAGTTAACGTGTGATAAAATTTGAGTTAGAAGCTAGCTAAGAAAGCAAAAATGATGAGAAGATGCATACAACATCAGGAAAGAAAACTCTCAGTGGGATGTGATTTAAACAAACACCTCATTAATCAGATGAAAGAAACTGACCTAAAAACATGCCCAATGACTGAAGTTACTTTGATATGACTATGAAGCCCCAAAAATTTCCCGTCAAACTCGTGAACCTCAGTACTGCCCCTTCTAGTCGACATCTGAGCAAAAATACAATGTCAAGATAAATTGGAAGTGTTTGAAGGGTAAAAAATCCACAAAAACAGGCATTACGAAAACAGATATTGGAGAAATACTAAGACAAAAAGAAAGAGTCTGTTTCTATTTGTCTGTGAGTTGGTTATGAAATACTCCATAAGACACCAGATAATAATGCATATTTCAGCTCAAGCGAAACCCTTCCTCGTAAAGTAAAGTAATGCAAAGTCAAGAACGCAGACACGAGAATTACAGAAGCAGACACTAGAGAAACATGACAAGAATAAAGATCAAGTCTATGGCCGTATAGGGTTGTGGTTCAAATTAAGAGATTAAAGACAGCAAATAAGAAATTGTACTTGAAGTACAAGTAACAACTTTCCTACGACCCTCACAAATATTACTCCCTCCTTCGTACTAATTCCAATTTGATTAGTATAGTTTAATTGCACTAAATATTACCACAGTAAACTTATAATTCAATTTCACCAATAACTACGTATTTAATCTATAAGCTTCTTCCTTATTGCAAGCAATCAACAAGGAATAGCTCTGAAATAGACAGTACTAGGAACTTGTGAACAAATCAATTTCGACATCTGCAGCTGCAAATTCCAAATTCTCGTATTTGAAGGCAATGCATTCTTACAATATATTATAACGAAGAAAAGGGGGTGAACAAGAGTACAAAGATTCTGACATCAACACCCCAGAAAGTTCTTTTTCTTCTTAAGGATATCTCATCATTTTTGGTTTCAGTTTTATTTGCAATTTTCAATTAAAAAGTCATGTCAATAATTACTCAAGGATTACGATCAACAGCATGACAATGGAAACTGCAGCAACAAAAATCAGTTACTCCCAAAGGAATTACACACACGCACACTCTCTCTAGCCTGATACAATCACACCTAGAGTTAAGGAAACGCTCATAATAACTCCACAAAAACCTTCATCATAAGAAAAAGAGACTGCTTGTTTACACATGAAAACAAGCGCTCTTCCGTATTCATACCATACCATCAATCCAATGCCTCTCAAGGGACTCATAATTGTAATAGGGTCTAGGGGGGTCAAATATGTGCAGCTTCACCCATATGATTTCAAACTCCCTGCATTCTCTTAATTATCATTGATTGGAAAATCATTGACTAGCCATGTAACAACCTAAAAATAGAGAATCACTAAGTACGAAATTCAGTACATGATATTCAAAAGCCGAAAAGTGCCCATTAGTTGCTCTTTTAAGCTCTTTCACAAGTAGCATAAGGCCTAACAACAAGTCTTCCCTCCGTCACAAAGTGTATGTTATGTCTACAAGTTACAAATAACACAATTTGTAACAGAAAGCCTATGTAGAAGCACGGAGTAAGAGAGTCCCGCGTAACAATAAGAGTAAAGTGGACGATTATTATGGTAACACTCAACACAGCAAATATGACAATATTTATTTAGATATAGATAGATATTCTAGGTGAAAATTGAAATCTCTCACTGGAGTTGGGAGGGCCTATTTTATAAAGAACAGATTTAACTCCAGGAACCAATCTAACAACACCCCACACAACACTAGAAACCTCTGAAGCATAGGCACTGCAAAACGGAGGTCATGTTTCCAGTTTTAGAAACTTAGAAACTGAAGGAAATCTGGGAAAATTTTCTTACTCGCCAGAAGAACAACTTTTCCATTAATTGACCTCTGCTAGTCCAAAATTATATCTACTTTCTGAAGCATAGACACTTCTACCAATCTCTTTGACTGTGGGTTAACTCTAAAGCATAAGTAATTTATATTGTTATTGATGGTTAAGATATAGGTTTCTAAGAAACAAATAATAGTTTTTCTCCATTTTTGCGTTTCCACGTTTCCCAAGTTTTTGAGAAATGCAGTTTCCGCATTTCCTATCTTTGTTTCCTCGTTTCCCATTTCCATGCAAGTGCAACATAGCTAGTAACAATCTAAAGTAGCCTTCTCATGTATCCACTATACAACTAATCATGTTATTCTTTCTTCACTCATTTCTTATTGCCACCTCCCTAGCTCATGAAATTACACAAATAGGATCCATTTCATCAACACGTGCTACATACAACAAAATATGCTCGCAACGCCCACCAATTCAAGGGTTTTTCCCAATTTAAAAAAAAAAAAAAAAGAAAAATCAAATCATCACTCTAATTTTCATACCCTCATACCAAAATGAGCAGAACACAAGGGCAATCAAAAATTTAACCAAAAAATAACATAAAAACAAAAATATACCTGACCACCCGATAGAACAGTTGCAATGGAAAGGGCAATGCTGGGTTTTTCCCCAACCTGCAAAGAAGTAGAAGTCATCATCATAATCAAAACTTAACACATTCAAATTCATTCAACAAAAAGATGAACAAAATGCAGAAAACAAAGTTTACGATTTCTCACCATTAAAACCCTCGGAGCCATGAGAGAGAATATAAGAGGAGAGAGAAAATGAATCAAATTGAGTAATTCTTCTTTCAGTAGTCTTCTGCTAGAGATTGAGAAATTCAGAGAGGTAGTAATCAAAATCAATTTTTGAAATTTGGGAAATAGAAACTGAATTTTTAGGGCTTTTCTGGATTAAGGCGGGTTCAGTGAGATATTATTGGGCCAATTTGGGCCCGTTTCGAATAAGTCGGTCATAACATCAGGTCTAACAACTAATCGTTTCCTAAATAAATGGGCCGGACTTTAAAATCCTGTTTCTGAAATTGGGCCAATATTGAACATCTTTTCTTTCTTTCTTTTTTTGACATTTCTTTTCTGTAGTTACAAAAAAAAAAAAAAAAAAAACGAGAGGGAATATTTGGGGTCTTTGTAAACATTGATGAAAGAGTAGGTGGCGCAATGAAGGTGGTGATGCGTCGCCGCCGGTGGTGAATAGAAGACCATCAACATAAACGATATGAAAAGGATTTTATTTGCAATGACGTTTTATTGTTGTTAAACTGTTAAATGTCGAAGTAAATGGAGTATCACCTGTTGTTAAATTACCAAGTCCAATCATACTGATGTGGACAGTAGCGTAAAAGTACTTATGAACTGCCATATTTTGAAGGTTTGTTCATTATTTTGATGTAAATTGAAAATTCACATTCATATGATAAGATTAAAACATTACTATTTATATATAAAAAATATGCTCCTTCCAAGTAATAAACTAATTCATTTTTTTATTATAAAAAATAATAATATTAAATATGTGCTTAACTTGTAATATAGCATGGGTGACCTTCCTACACTAAAGAGTGATGCCCAATTAAAAAATTTATGGCACCTCAATTCTCAAGTAACTTGGACCCAAAGCTATTGACCCTTTCATTTACATTGACTTTGGCTAATGTTAAAACTCAAACAAGAAATTTCTTCACCAAGGCATATATAGAATCAATTCATATAGAAAAAAAGAATCTTTAATGGTAAAGAACACTCCAATATTATACAACTATCATAAAAGAATTATTTTATAAGGGGCTATCATCATCAAAAGATTAAACACACAAATTGCAATAAATTTCTGACAAACATTTCTGACATTCTAAATTTTAAAAATAGGGAATGGTAACTTAATACATAATTAATCATAGTATTAATTTTAAAAAATTAGGGCATACGCCTAATCATTGACCCACCCCCTTGCTATTACCTTATGATTCGCTTAACCTTTAATTAGAGGAGACTCTCTTGTTTGTTTGTTTATGAGAGACTTATAATTAACCAAAATACAAGAAAAATAAATAAAATAAAAACAAATCAAGTGAACAGGCAACGGTCACTTAGAAAATTAAATCCAACAAAAATTCAATGATTTTTTCACCTCGAGCAATGTGCCCTTGGGCCAATTCGTATGTGACACGTACCCAAATTAGGATTGAAGTTATTAATAATTAGAGTTTTCATTAGTCAATTTGCATTAATATGTGTGCTCTCAATGATTGATGGTCACGTTAGATGGATTAAAGAGTGAAGTAGTGGCTTTGTAAAAAAATTTCTTTTTCTTTTGCTTATGAATTATTATTATTTTTATTTCAATTTAATCTTTCTTGTAAAAGTATAAAACCTCATTGCCGACATATTAAAGCATCTTAAAGTGAATGGGGATTAATTTAATTTTGTAGAGAGAGAAAGAAGAGAGAGAAGTTGGGCGGTGGAGAGTAGCAAGTCAAGCAAAGAGGAAACATTAAAGATTAGGGTTAAGAGAGGAAAGAGTTGTTAGATCTTGACATTATTATAATGGTAATAACAATAATGATCGATATGAATTTGCATGAAAATGCATTGCATTTTACCCACTCCACGTTGGGTCATACATTTTTTTGCAATATCTTGTGTTAGTAGTAAAATCATTTTTAGGGTTAGTTTTGGTCAAATAATAACACCCTTAGGATTATATACATGTATCGATGTATACTCCATCTGTTCAGAATTGACCTTCCAATGAAAATTTAAGAGTCAAAGTTTATAAAATTTGACCATTAATATAAAATTCCTCTTGAAGAGTAGATTCAAAAGCAGTCACTCGTATAATTATAGCTATTGTACTCCCTCCGTCTCCAAATCTCCTAGGCAAGTACATATTGGTGGGAAATTTAAGAAGCTTGTGAAAAGTCTAGAATACCCTTTGTTTTGTTTTTTTTTTTTTTTTGGTAGTATTGGCTAATTTCTGAAATTTTATAATTTAATTATATTTGGATATTATATAAAATTATTTTGCCATTTTCTGAAATTTGTATGGAAATGAAAATTTTACAAAATCTCACTTTTTTCTCAATTTGATGGTTAGCTAAACTAAGGGCAAACTTGTCACTTTTGAGGAAAAAATTGTCCAAAAATGGAATATGCCTAGGAGATTATGTGACAACCAAAAAAGGAACTTGCCTAGGAGATTTGGAGACGAAGGGAGTATTGTAAAAACTGTTAATGGTCAAAGATTGATTTTGAAGACCGCAAAAAGTCCAAGTGAGAAGGTCAAATGCGGACAGATGGAGTATAATAGTATTTGTTGAATAGTTAGACCTTAGCTTAGGGACTTATGTAGCTAGGGTAACAGTATCTTTGTTAATTGGAACTTGCAAGTTATTAGTTGTAAGTATTGCCTAGCTACTAGACTAGCTATAGTAATAATCCTAATACTCCCAAAAATTAAGTGTGACTTTTGATAGGTAGAGTATTAAGATAATGGAATTTGTTTCTCCCAAAAATTCTCATTCTCACGCACCAAGAATATGATCCAAACAACATGCATTATTCTTTTAATTATTACTACTATATGTTACTGAATGATGATGATGTTATTTAATTTAATAACTTCATTTATTTGGTTTAACTGAGGAAGGGTAGAGCATATTAATTAATTTGGAGTTTTAAGATTTTAAATTTCATTATGTGTTTCTTTGGTGAAAACGATGAACAAGTTAATAAGGATAAAAAAAAAAAAAAAAAAATAAAAAAAAATTGGGTTTTAAAAAGGTAGGCTGAGACTTTTAGAAAGAAGGGAGAGCTCATCTCTTTAGAAACTGTTTCATTTTATTTCATGTCACCAAAAGACACAAGTTTAAATGTCGACTTTAAAGAACTAGCAGGGATCATCTACAACTAATTAGAGTCCAATAGTTTTATATCATCAATTAAACTGTGCTTGGCTTAGCTCATGATAGCTAGGCTTTTACAAGCTTGCAATCTCACTGCCTTAGTATATGAGTATATATGTATGCTAATGCTATAATTAATTAGCACATACAAAAGCTAATATAGAGCATGATGGATAATTTTAAAAAGTAAAATCCTAATCATAGCCCACCAAACACTTGATCTTTATTTGCGATTGAGGCTAGAGAACTTTAACCATTGTATGTGTGATCAAATTATAAAAATATTGGAGCATTAATTAGTCATTATATTAAAGTCAGGAAGGACTATATAAGTCATGAAATGATCAATTAGAAATGAAGAGCCTTAATTCATTCTATGTATATATTCTCAAAATTCAATATCATGCCGTTGTCAATGATGAATCTACAATTTGTTCCTATTATATCGAAAGTAGTCTACAAATTCTTTTTGTTACTATTATTTTCTATTATCATATATACATTCAATACATACGATATTATTTGCATGTTGTGTGATTTGATTGATTCAGTCTTCACAAACATTTCCACGAATTATATATGATTATATAAAATAAACCACAATTTGAACAAATTAATGGGAAATTAATAATTTTGAACATTGTAAAACTAAAGCAAAATCAATCGTGCCCATTTTTTCAACATTATTAAACACAGTTAAATTCAATATAATTTGACCTTAAATTAGAATAATAAAATACAGTAGAATAAAAGAAACAGAAAAAGAGAATATCGAAAGAAAGTAAGAGATGCGAAAGGCTGGCATTACAATGAGTGTTTGTTTAGTGACCAAAACCAGATTTGGATTTGTAAAATAAGTCACAAGGACAAAAGCAGCACACGCTTTGACAGCCTTTTTTATTCAATTCTTTTTCCTTTGCCTTTTGGCAGTTTACGTATATAATTTTTAATTAATTAACTAATAATCGAATTATTAAATTAATTAATCATTTTGCTGTTTTTATTCGTCTTGTTATAATAATCTTAGTATGATTAAAGGGCTCTTTGTTCGAGGTTCCTGCTTATACATACATCCCCTGCAAATTAATATCACGATCTACTTACTACAACTACAAATTAATTAAGTATAATAATTCTGTTTAAATTTGCTTTGAAAAAGTGAGTGTATATACACTAATACTACATACACTAATTCTTCTCCTAGCCCATGGATTTAGCCATGTTGGTTTTCCCATTTGCAATATCTATCCCAATTAGACTTGTCAAACCATCGAGTTGGCCAATTAAGTTCCTCTCTCTCCCCTTCCTCTCTCTAAAACCCTAGTATCCGCTTCATAAAGTTTCTTTCTATTCGAGAGTTTTAACAATTATCGGGATGCGATCATCTATCATTGTTGTGTATGTTACCGTTGTTTTCTGTAAGAGTAGTTTTAAAAAGTTTGTCTCTACTTGTTGGAGTTCATTTGTCCCCGTTGTGGGATTAGTTTTCACTAGCTTTAAATGTCAGAGTTTTGCGACTTCTAGAATATCGTATATATTTATACTTCAACGAATCTATAACAGTTGAACTCTTTGTCAAGAAAAACATTATTTTTTTCGTTTTCAACCATACATGGTTGGATTTATGTCATGGTTTTAAAGTCGAGCACAAGCGAAGTCATTAGCGAGTTGAAGAAGACAATTTGTATGTAGAGTTATCTTGAATATATCAATGCGTGGAATGACTATTGTTATAGATGCTGTTTGGATTTCAATANTCTATCCTTAGATATAAAGTTTTGTGTCGATTAATATCAGGTCGTGTTGGACTTGATTGACTTTTGAGTATGCAAATTGAACATTGAATTTTAAGCCGCTAGCGTATATCACATTGTGAGAATATATTCATTAGAACCAATTGATCATAAGAGGAACATTGTACACTAGGTATATATACTAGATTAGAGTTTTTTTTTTTTTATATATATATATGAGTAACCCGCAAGCACGACTCTTTGAGTGCATACTTAATATACCCCTGAATTTATGCAATAGGCAGACAGGCTCATCAAAGAGCCCTAATGGAAATTGAACTCATGACCTCTGTCTACAATAATTCAACCCCATAACCAACTCAACTACCCCTTTTAGGGTAGATCAGAATTATTTAGCTTAGTCTTTCAACATAGGACAACAACTCATATATGCGCTTAACAATATTAAAATAGTTTACATGTTTAAATCAACTAACCAAAATAATTTCAGAAAACAACTAAAGCCACAATCATAACTAGTTTACTAATTTTGCCTAATGATACACGTACTAAACACAAGTAGGAGATTAGTCCGAACTTTTTATTGTTTACCCTCCCCAATAGTGCAAGTGTGCAACCTAAACAATCAAAAGATTAGTAACAACTAACAACTAGTGATGGATTATTAGAGGTACTCTTAGGATTATTATGCTAATATTATCATTATAAACTACTATATCAATGCTATTCACAAAAATGTAAACCATATGCTAAAAGACATCTAGTGGCAATTAATAAAAATTATTCTCCATCGATGTTCCTTGACTGTTCACATCTATGATTCTCTACTTGCTTGGCATATATATTAATACACAACTATAATCATACATTACTATACTTAAGTACTTTATAATAATACAATACACAATAATAATTGTCAAACAATTGTATTATCGAAAAATTAGTAATATAAGCCAGACCAGACGACTGATAAAACTAGAAATTAAATTAAAATGAGGAAAAAAACAGAGAAGTCTATCAAAGCAAATGTCCCTTCTTTGCATACCGTACAAACTAAATAAAATAAAATGGAAAGGAGAAATTAACAATTATAAAATAAAAAAGAAAAAAATTCAGCAACTTAATAAATACTCGTAAATGAAATTGTTAAATATTCAATTGCAATTTACCAACAAGGAAGTTTCTGCATTCTATGACAAAGGGAGCTAATGTTTTGTGCCAGTTAAGGCCAAGCTTAGCCCCAAAACAACATTAGCTTCCTACTGGTTTCCTTTAAGACATTCCTCATCTTGATTAACATGTACATAGTGCAGAGTAAAACAATTAAAGTATGTCAACATTTGGGGCTCTCTATCTTGCAACTACCATATTAATCAAGAAATAGTTTTATATACTATATACCTAGATACCCTTAAAATCTAGATGGCTTAAGATTATCGTATTATGATAAGATGCAGCTTACTTATAAGCGTTAAAATCTTGTTAGACCACTCAGATGACTATTATAGTTTAGTATGGCCATTGAATTATAAAGTAGTTTTATTTAACTACCCAAGTTGACATTATGTTAAGCCACCCAAATTTGTACGTCCTATATAACCATCAAACTTACAAAAAAAAAAAAAAAAAAAAAAGGGAAAAAGTACCAAGTTGAATAAGTTGTCTAATGTGGGGTGCTATAATTGATTGGGAGTATTTGAGATCAAGGACCACATTTAAAGGTTCTATTTTTCACGTTTCTTGAATGCTCAAAAAATAAAAAGAAAGTATATGGCTTCAACAAGACTATGGCAACAATGTAAATGTGACAATTTAATTGCTCTCTCTGTTCGAGTTTGACATTCCTAATTAGATTGATAATATTTAAAGTTTATAAAATTTGACCATAGCCATTTAAATTCAGGCGAATAAAGTACGTATTATTAAAGACTTACTATGATAGTGTGTGTAAACCATATCGGCATTATAATTAATTTCCATCATTTTGAAGTTATTCAAATTTCATCATTTCCCATGTTAGGAATTTAGGACTTAACTGACATATCATACTTTCTGGTTTAAAGATGATGTTACAAGTTTTCGTCAATTGTGGGTGTAAAAAAAAAAGCTTAGGGTTTGTTTACTTTACCTTGATCAAATTCATTTCAGTAGTTCACTTCAGTTCAACCAATTCAGATCAATCCATTTCAGATCGTTTCAGTTGAAATGAACACACTACTAGTCTCGAAAAATCTGCATAAAATTCATGCACTAGCTCTATCACCGTCATTAAAACAAAGAAAAAAAAAAAAAAAGAAATCATAAGGATTTATCAACAAAAAGTTCAAGTTAATTATGTATACAGTTTATATTTCCCAAGTCCCACCACTATCACATCCGTACACATAGAAGATGATTATAAAATTACCCACCAAGAGGTGAAAATGAAGAAACCCAATTACTATAAAAAGAAGAAAGAAAAATAGGTTTTACCCTCAAAATTACCCCCATAACTTACGTTAAAATTAAGGAAAGGCCAAAGATGGTTTTGTCTGATATAATGATATTGACTTTTGTAATTTTGTACTCACAATTTTTACTGGCTAAGTAACTGGAATCTTAACTACTAGAAGATGGCTTTGAGAGCAAAAATCCAAGTAAAAAAACAGAGGAGAAAAACAGGGGAGACAATTAGCTGTTTTGACGTTGAAGGTCCCTTCAATTGAATTGCACCCCACCGTCTATTACGCCGTTTTGGCACCAACGTAACTCAGATAGATATTTGGATGCCTTCAAACTCAATAAAACCTACATTTCTGTTTTCTTTGAAATGCACAAAATCGTACGATTTAGGAAACCTAACACCCAAATACCAATTCCAAAATTTTTCTCTTGTATGGTGTGAGTTGGTTAAGATTATTGTACTGAACGGCAAATTTTTATGATTGCGACTTTTGTCTGTATCGCTTTGTGTATTATTAGAGAGAGTGTTGAGTCGGTTTTGATTTATGCTCGTGTAAGGTTCTTTGTCAAATACTCCCTCCGTCCCAAAATTAGCTTTCAAAAACTAGGAGAGAACAAGATTTTAGGTGAATGTTTTTAGACAAATTTACCCTTCTAGTAATA